>CATIWR010172165.1:0-34353 GCA_949677035.1 Omphalea diandra
TATATATATATATATATATATATATATAATTTATTTATTTATTGAAATTTATATATCATTAACAATTTTTAATAACAAATTGTATATTTAAGTGTTAAATTTTATATGAAATATATTATGGTATAGTATTATTGAATTAGAAAAACATTAAAGTTGTATTATTTATCATTATCATAATTAATTAATAACTTATATATACAAAAGGATGGGGAAATGAATAGAGATAAATAGTATAGGGAAAATAAAAATACAATAACCTATACATGAACATAGTTATAATTTTAATTGATAAAACTTATTCTTTCTCTAGCTATTCTCTCCAAAAATGGGGGGAATAAAAATTGTGGGTCCCAGAGATTATTTTCCTGTTTATAACCCATTCATTTATCTTTCTCCATTGTTACCAAACAAGAGAAAATCCTCTTTCCTTTCTCTAGTTTACCTCATTCCCAAACACAGAACAAACGCCATTTAATTTGGCTCCATTTCATCCAATGGGGGAATTTCTCTCCACTTTGTCGTTGTATTTTTTAATTTTTCTAATAAATTATACTCTTTTCGTCTCAATATTATAGGCCAATTTTTTTTCACATAAGAATTAAGAAAGTAGATTTTGTTAGTTAATAGTCACTTTTTACATTTTGTTAGCTAGTAGTCACTCTTTGTATTGAAATGTCCTTTCATACTATTTATTGTAGTGCACTAAATTTTATAAAATTTAGTAAAAAAATAGTCATATATTTAAAGTTGACAACATATAAGACAACTTTTCATTTTTGATAAAATCTTCATTAATCATATAACATTGAAACCACATAGAATGAGGTACAAGAAATTGCAATGCAAAACAATTAACAAAGGTTTAGTTATTACTGTAGATATATTTGACAATTACTGAAGGGGTAAATTTGACAATTCATAACTAAACTAATATATAAATATAGAAAGCAACCTATTTTTTAGGCCTTTTTAAAAAATTGATTATAATACTAAGACAAATGGAGTATTAAATCATAACATAAAAAAATTATTTTATATATTGATATATGTTGGTCCTAGTGCACCAAGAAGGAAGATTGAATTTGTAACAAATTTGAACTTCTTATTTTGGAGGAAGTTCACAAAAAGGAAAGATTAGAGAAAGAGTAGGAGAAAAATGAATATAAGAGTATATAAGAGTTTTATTGGTTTGGGTATTAACCAACCCCACATTTACTTCCCAATTCATCAATTGAGTGTTTCACTCAATCACTAGTATTTTACAAACTCATACTTAACTTAGTATTTAGGTTCACACCAAACTTTACAAGTGTTTTCCCAATACTCAAACTCAACCTAGTATTTTAGGTTCACACCAAATCTTACAAGTTTTTTCCCAAGGTTAACACTTAAACCTATACAAGAGTTTTATAAGATTCACTCTCAAACCTAAACAAGAGTTTTCTATATAAAAGCTAACTCTGAAACCTAACCCAAGGTGTTTAAATCTCACACCAAACTACGTACAAAGAAATAAAGAGTTAAAGTTGATAATTAACTTTGCAAGAGTTTTGGCACAATCAATGGGTTATCCTTTTGCATTCAAGTTCATTTGGTGGTGTATTTATAATCAATAATCATCAAAGAGACATTACAAAAAAACTATATCTAAATCTCCAAATTGTGCTAGACATATATTGTATTAAATGCTCGTCAAACGAAATTTGCGGTCGATATTGAATTCGTTATCGTTATTTTTGAACTGTGTCTAACAACTAGTACATATGGCATGAAACTATTGATCTCTTCAAAAGCCAGTTGTTGGATCTTTCTAACGGATCTTAAAATTCGCAGTCGCTACATCAAATTTGTAGTCA
The DNA here is from genome assembly GCA_949677035.1 of Omphalea diandra. Lineage (NCBI taxonomy): Eukaryota > Viridiplantae > Streptophyta > Magnoliopsida > Malpighiales > Euphorbiaceae > Omphalea > Omphalea diandra. Next base: position 1,857 of record CATIWR010172165.1, read on the forward strand.
CTATTTTTCTTTTTGGACGCGATTGTCATCGTGAAATCGTTTGTCTAACATGAAGATGTTATTTCACGAATTTGCAATCACTACCGAAATTCGTGGTAGCGACTTTTAAATCTCAACAACACTTTTTCCAAAATTCGCAATCACTTCGAAATTTGTGGTTGCTAATTTCGAAGGCTGATTTTTGTACTTTGAGTTTTTTGCTTCTAATCACTCCTATTCAACTTCCAATGAGATTCTATCTTAATATTCGTAAAAACAAAACTTAAAATTGATATTATAATCTTTCAATCTATATTGTCAAGATCAAAAGAGAGTCTTGACCTTGGTTTAAATAACCTAGTCCAACAATATATAAATATATAGATATATATATATATATATATATATATATATACAAAATCATACATATAAAATATATAAAAACATTTTTATAATAATCCGAAAGCACACAATTTATATATTTTTTGGATCTTTGTGAGGATCTACCCTAAGTAATGATACGAAAAATCTTTGTTTTTTTGTCATCCTTAGGGTAAATTGGGCAAAAAATATCTTAACTATAAGTGTCATTCTAAAAAGGTCACAGAACAAAAAATATTTTATTGAAATCACTTAATCTCTAATTTATTCTAATCAGAGGCTAAATTTGAAATTAAAAGAATTTATATCCACCACTGAATACATGACAACTGAATAATGAATGACTCAACAAAAAAAGAACCCAAATTGCCAAGTCATCGCCCAACTGATGCAAATGGGTCCCATTGGCTAATTAACTCTTACTGTTACCATTGAAAATTAACTTTCTCCGTCTCTCACTCAAACTCACGCAAGTCGTCTCCTTCTCTCACTCAATCTCTCATAAATCGTATCCCTCAGCTCTCACAACTCATCTTCATCACTCCTACTCTCTCATAGCTCCATTTTCATCTTAAATACAATTACGGTTCTTGACAGATAAGTTAAAATCGAAGGAGGAAAAAATCTCCAAATTGCAGAAACGCTAAAATACATACTTGAGAAATCCAATGGAAGGCCCACAATGTAAGTGTAAGTTGCCATGTGTGTTGAAAACATCACATACTTCTTTAAATTTGGGAAGAAGCTTCTTCAGTTGCAGGAATTTTAAATTACTGATTTTTTTGATTAGTTGATTTCAATTTTCTTAATTTAATGGAATTGTAATGGATGGTGTAATGGTTGATAATAAGGGCTTGGGGTGTATTATGATTACTTCAAATAATATGATATTTGGGTTGCTAAAGAAGCATATAAGCATGAGAAGGCAACAAAAGTCATGCTTAGGATAATCAAAAAAATAGATAGAGATGAAGTCGAAATGGAGCTATAAGCAGTATAAGAACCTGGAATTAGAGGTGCTAAAATTGGATTCAATGTGGCAAAGGTCGAAAGTTACGATGTGAAGATAAAAGTTGGCATGAAAGGCATAATGAAAAATATTGTTGGATTTATTTGTTTTTTTGAATCTTTTGATTGTTTTTTTTTTTTTTTTGTGGGTATTAGCATGTGAAAGTAAGGTTAAGGTTAAGTGTAGTGTTGTGAAGTTTAGGAGATGTATAATGAGTATATGCATTTGGGAGATGAAGAATGTAAAGTTAGATGTTTGTTTTGGCCTTCTTGTACTGGAGGCAATATTTTGTAGTAGTGTTGGTTATTGTAATGAAAAATATTTATGTTAATATTATATGTTACTTTATTCAAAGTATAAGTAATGTATATTATATTGTGTATTGCTTTTAGCAAGTTTAAAAAATGATAAGAAAAAAAGGAAATAACATTATAATATAAATAAAGATGAAAATGGAATACTATTATGAAATAAAGATATTCATTCATTTGAGTTACTTTGTCCAATACATAGAACCTATGCACATCAATTTAAAATATTGTATGGATGTGTAAAAATAAAAAAACTATGCTTGGTCAATGAATTTTGTCTACCATAACTAGTGACAAAAACAACAGAATGACAGATAAGATTCACCGTGGTCTAAAAAAATAGCAAAATAATATCGTATTAACTCAACAAACCTTGTCTACCATGATTATTTAATAAAAATTAAGAGTTTATAGTAGATATGGTTCACAGAGGAAACAAAATATGACAATAATACAAGCACAAATTCAATATCATCACATCACATGCCTATTTATCAAAAACAAAACCCAATCTTGAATTCTTCTTTCTTGATCTAATGTCCAAGCCTTGAATACTAGCTCCAGCTTTAGCATCAGATCCAATTCTAAACCCCTTATGCTTTATAGATTTCAAAATCTTCAATGGTACATCTTCATCAATTATAATCCCCTTCTTTTGCTTAAATGAAATGTCAATTGTAGTAGTTGGATTCTTTAGTGTTGCAACAGCTTCAAGATTTGAATGTTATTGCTTGCATGGTCTACAAAAGGGTTTTCTTGGTGGTTTAGAAGGGTTTGATGTTGTTGCTTGCTTTGTATTGGCACTTACAAGTTTGTGAGGTGCTTGGAAGTTAATGTTCTTTGTGGTAGGCCTATTGCCACCATCTTTAATTTTAGTTAGCTCCCTAAGTTTCTTAGGTTTAGGTGGTAACTTGGATGTTTGTGTTTGCAAACATTTTCGTAGTTATTTACATCATTTAAGATTTAAATATTATAGCTAAAATTTATAAATTTAGATTTCATACCTCATTCTTCATATATTCTTCATCTGATACTATAAGTGACTATAAAATCATCTCAACATCAACATTTACTATTTCATTGGCATTAAATGGTTGTAAGAGTGATTGTTGTTGCATATATGCATCTGCCATGGGAGGTTATGATAGATTTGGCTGTGAAATAAACTCTAGAACATGTCTCTCAAAGTTTGGAGATCCTCTTATTACATTGTTTATAGAAGCAATTTTGCATCATTGAAAACTCTATTACTATCCTACAACTCAAAACTAATAATTTTGAAGCATTTTGAGTTTAATCATGTATAACAACTTATTAAATTAAGAAAGGGTTAATGATGCTTACATCAAGCATTTATTACACAGTGTAGGGATTGCTTGGCACTTGAGTTTACATATATTCATCTCCTATAGCCTTAGAGTTTGAGCTTCCTTCTCCAAACTTTTTTTTTTTAAGATTTAGAAATCACCTACAATAAGCAATGTCATATATAATCAAACACATATTCACAAAAATAGCCAATATAAAACTCATATTGAATAGAAGTAATAGTATACTCATATTTAATTTTCTTGGCCTTTTCTCAATGTAAACATTTTCAAGTTGTTGGATAACCTTTTTGCAAGTTCTTATATTATGGCCAACCTCACCACATTTGCTGCAACTGATAACCACTCCATTCTTTAACATTGTTTGTATATTGAGTGCCTATTCTAACTCCTTTACTTCTTTCCTTCTCATTATTGCCTTTCTACCGTTCATTGGCTTTGGCTTTTCAGGTGGTAGGAGAGATGGTTCATCACTAACAGGCCACAAGTCAAGTCTCCTAAGAGGGTTAATGCAATGGAAATACATCTTTACATAGTTTCAACCTTCTAGCAATCATCAACAAAGTCTTCAAATGTCTTGTTATTCAAATGATTTACAACAATGACATGAGCACAGAGGATGCCAATTAAACCCATTTTCTACAATTGCAAGACCTTTCCATTTGTCCACCACATACTGCCCCTTAGGCCCAACAACTTGGTATTTATGACCATCTGACAAAACACTTTGGTACTAATGACTCTAATCTTTTATTTTGTCAAGTTTTTTTTTGAATTTTAGGATAAAACATTCCCTCAACCTTCATCATTGCATATCTCTTCTTATGCAACCTAGTAATCAATTTTGTCCTAATAATCTTTAGCATTGTGATAACCCCTTTGTTCCTAGCATCTAAGATGTATGAATTAAAACATTCACATATGTTGTTTAGTAGTAGGTCACACTTTGAATGTGTTTTGAAGTATGACTAGTCCAATTGTAGGGATCAATGTTCCTTAAATAAACATTTGCATCTTTATTTATCTTCTCAATCTCACCCATTTCATCACTAAATTTAAGAACATAACTAGCTTTAACAATATTACACAACATATCCTTCAATTTCTTTAATTTGAAATCTTTCCTAAAGTTAGTGTAGATATGCCTTACATAATGCCTTTTTTCTACAGTAGGGTAGAGTTCAACAAATGCTAGAATTAGCCCTTATCACAAATCCAAATAACACAAGTTAATTATAAAGTAAATGATGAATAACTAAGTTAAAATATGGTAATAATATTCTTACCTTTTGTTTGTCTGACATAAATGTCTTATGCTAAGGGTTGGATTGGATTTTGAGATCCATTCTAACGAGTGCCAGAAAATAGCTTTATGATTCTTATTCTCTTTCTTTACCATAACCCAAGTAAAAGGAAAAATATGGTCATTGGCATTTATGCCCATTGCAGACAACAATTGACCCCTATACACTTCCTTTAGGAAGTAACCATCTACACTAGTAAGGGGTCCATAACATGAGATAAAAGCTTTCATTAATGTAGCTAGACACTCATATATCCCATGAAAACACCCTCATCAGTATCCCATAAGTGGACAAAAGTACCAGGGTTTGTCTTTAATAATTCAAGCCTGTAATCCCTTAATCTTTTAAACTGACCTTTTCATCCCCATCGATCAATTTAACAGTTATACTTCTAGCTCTCTAGGCCTTAGTCTAAGTCACATTAATTTATTAGTCATCCTTAAACGTCTTGATAAAACCATTTAAGTTTCATATAGGATCTACCCTAAAAGTTTATAAATACCTCTCATTTAGCCACTTAGAGGTGACTTGACTTATTTTGTGGTCTTTGGAACATGAATAGGTGAACACAATTGATATAATCTGAACAGTATTAGGGTCACTTATCAATGGTTTGCATGATATGTAAAAATCACACTCCTTTAGGCATATTGCCCTTCATTTTTTAGTGTCATTAGGTTTAAATCTAATTTGTCATCTATGTTTGATTGCACTTTCCCTCAATGCTAGGGGTGTAAATGAACCGAGACAACTCGCAAACTACTCGAGATCGACTAGAAAAATACTCGAGATTAATCGAGTAATCGAACAAGCTAAATTCGAGTTTCAAAATACTTGACTTGAGAAGCTTACGAGCCTAATCAAGTTTAGGCATATTTACAATATTACCAATTGAGCTTAATCGATCCATACCTAATCGAGCTTATTCAAGCTTAAATGTCAATTTATAGAATTCATAAAAAAATTATATAAATAAATGAGTCTAATAGAGCAAGTTCCAGTAGTCGAGTACTCGACTGAGTTCGAGCTCAAACCTGGCAAGGTAAAGCTCAAGCTCGAGTTTCGAGTTTTCAAATTAAGCTCAAGCTTGACAAGATTTGGTTCGACTCAGCTTGATTATACCCCTACTCACTGAATCTTTAAACTCCCTTAAATGTTTAAATTTCATCCCAAGCTTGAAAGTGGGATCCATCATATCCCTCTCTGCAATAAATTTACAATACCCAAACTTATCTAACCCATTCTCCCCATCACTATCAGTCTCAAAAGCATTAATTAAGTCATCAGAAGTTGTATGCCTATCATCTTTTGATTGAACATCACCTTCTTTAGCTTCATTAAACATTGTCCTTTTATTCTTTCCATGCCTAATCAATTTTTGTTGTTTCAGTTTCTTTCTATAAGCTCCCAAAGGCATATTTAACTCTACATCTTTGTCAACATTCTACTCAAACAACTCATCATCATCACCAAAGTCATAATCACTTCTAACATGTATGTATTAAGATCATTATCATCATAATCCTCATCCTCACTATCATCACTAATATCATTTTGATTTTCCTCTACAGTCTCTACCCTTACTGTCCCAAACCCCTCATATAAATCCCTTTCATGTATATTAAGACCTTCACTATCCCTATTGTTACCCTAACTGCTACCTACTTCAGGTCTTCCTATACCCTCTCTAATATGCTTGGCACTTCCACTAACACCTACAGGTACACGCACTCTAACTGCACACACATTCATATGCATAATTCTAGGATGCTCAATACTATAAGTCATCACTAACACATCACTATCAGTTTCAAATTTTTTTAGATTCACCCCACATGGATGATGTGGTAACCTCCATCTCTTCTGCCATTTCTTAATTTATAACATTGACAATTTATCTCTATTACAAAAGTCAAAGTATGGTATTAAACCTCCCCTGTACCCCCATAAGCCCCTATTCTCTACTATGGTGCATATAAATAGAGAAATACTCTGACTCTGGCACTATCATTTCATTTTCCCCCAAATCACAATAAGAAAATAAAACATAAAACACAAAAATTAATATTCATTCTAAAACAGAACAAGATTACAAAATACTAACATACAAATCAGTCATCATTATTGACAAAACACTATAATGTATAATTAATTGATAAATATTAAGAAATTACTTCCCAATTTTAAATGTAACCTATATTATATTATTATCTCAACACAACATGCTACTGTATCCTTCGAGTATACCTAAATCCCCTTATGCCTAGTACTTTAATAAGCAATTCATAAATTTTATCAATATTCAACACTATCACTAAGGGTACATTAACTATTATACCTAACAGTTTTCCTGTGAGTCTTGTGGTAAATTCTTCAAGGACCTTTTTTAGAAGCGCATATGGATCTTCCATCTGTGTAGCAATTCATGCTCTAAACTCTTAAAATCTATCTCAGTATTCTGCCAGGGAGATATCATCTAGAGTAAACTACTGACTGCCAGATGAAGTAACATAAGGCCTTAGTGCACCACCTGTGATGGTATCCATATCTTTCAATGTTTCAACCATGTATGTTAGATTATTTATTGATTATTTATTTGAAGGAGGAGGTGGAGGATTTGCCATGAATTAGGTTGAAGCTTCAACTTTTTCTCCTGATGATTGAGATTCAGACAAAGTTTCTTCTGAGAATTCAGAGGCAAATGAGTCTGATGACTATTCTTTTGAAAAGGAATTGGCTATTGAGAATATGAGATTGAGGTTGTGGCTTTTTCAAGGTAGACTATAATAAGGTTTATCATCATGATACTCAGTGGGTTTGGGGCCTTTGGTATAGGTTTTTTTGTGGACTCTATGGAGGAAGACATTTTCATGGAGGACTCCTTAGTCTTAGGAGTAGGTTTGGGTTCAGGATTCATTGAAAATTTTTTAAATCTTAACTTTTTATGGAAAAGATCAATTAAAAGTCCCAAATGTTCATGATCAGCTATGGTTGGAGTGTTAAGGTTTACTGGCTTTAGACTCTTTGGTTGGTAAAGGTATTTCAAAAGGGTCATATGTTATTGGTTGAGGTGTTTGATAGTTGGTTGGTTGTGAGGTCTACCTTTTCATATCCTCCTTTTCTATTCGAGAGAATTGACTCTTCAACCTTTGATTTTCAACTATCTTCTCACCAAAATCAGAAGAGCAAACTTTTTGTTCAATCATCTTCATCACTTTATCATGTTTCTCCTCTATTTGAGATTGAAGTCTCATCATCAAAGCGTACACTTCCTTTTGCTAGCTTGAAACCTTAGTATCCATTTTTTGCATCTGCATGAAAACTTGATGGAGTTTAGATTCAATCTTATTGAGAATTTTATTCTATGTCTAGGCATTATCTGATTGCCAATTTAACAATTCTTCTTCATAGGTTATGGTGAAAGGCTATTAGTACATGCAAATTTGAGGAATTGGTTTAAGATGAGGTGATAGAATAGAAGAAAAAGGTGATTCCTTTCTAATCCATTTTAGGGCTTTTCTATAATAGGGCAAATAAGGTTTATTGGGTTCAGATGGTGTTTTAGGTGGTGATGGAGGTAAGGGAGGTGAAGGTTTTGTTTGGAGCAAAGGAGTATTAGGACTTGGTCCATATTAAACTAAATAGTCATACTTGCCTGAAGACTCACCAAGTAGGCCAACTAAGGGGTCACCATCCTCGTACCACTTTTTAAGATTTGACTCAAAACATTTTTCCCGTTTCTTCTTTTTCCTTCTAGACCTTTTTTATTGGTCATCAACATCATTCGAATTATAGCAACAATCTTCACAATAGCACATGTAAAAATAACAAATTTCATTTCTTTTGAAAGCATATACAGGACTTCCATCTGCTTAGAAATGGGTTATTGGAACATCATCTTTAAGCTCATAGGGACACATCATAAATTGAGTAGAAAAATTGAGGAAGTAGAAGATGGAAATGAGGAAGACTTGTCAAACTTTGTTTCCATTGTACCATAAACTTTTCTAAAAAATACCAGTTTTGTTGATTGAATTGGTTGAGTTTCTCATGCAACTTTTCATAATCGGTCACCCACTTTTTTGGTAAGAGCTAAAGGCTCTTTTCTTGAGATCTCTCTTGGGACATGAATATAGATAGAAGTTATGGGTATTTGCAACTATAAGCAAAGCATTATTCGCATGAGAAAGAGATAGATCTAACACATGATTTTAAATCCTGTAGATCATATGGTAATGAAGAGTTACTACAGTAGAGGCAACTTAAGGAACTCTAGTTATTTGAATTTATACTTTTAAGGCTAAAAGTACATGAGCATCCTGTAAGGCTAGATCGAAGTTGGGACAAAAAGTAAAAATGATAGATCCAATATTAAGAAAGGTTTCAATGGTTTTAATGACAACATGTTGATATTCAAGATATTTTGTATCCAGTAGAGCAATCCTGCAAAGACAAGTAGACCTTTTTTGCCATGATAGGATACAACCAGTCTAATAACATCAAAATAGATGTGGGTAAAACCCTATGAAATCCATTATTATAGGAATTCGGGAGGGATCTCCAAACAGACAAAATTGTTCTTCTCTTATAGCTTGAATAATAAATTGATCAAAGATAGAGGATTGGACATACTCCTTGATGGCTTTTGCAGGTTGTTTAATAAGGGTTTTTATGGAACGAGTTCATTATCCTTTCTATTTAAAGAAAGCATCATATGGGTTGAGGAAAAGGGCACTAGTGTCTTGTATTTTTTGTTTATCTAGGATGTAGCTAAGCTCATGAAGATAATTTATTCTGTTTATCTAGGATGTAGCTAAACTCATGAAGATAACCTTCTTACTAGAAGAGGATCTATTAAAGGTAGGTAGAGGAGGAAGAGTAATGGTTAAAAGTACAGTGGGAGTATACTGCAAGGAACTAGAGTTATCTATAATGGTTTCCATAGGTAATACAACTGCCTTTGGCTCTGCATATATTTTTTAAATTTTTTAAAATTTTTACTATCATAGATTATATATTTGAATTTATAGTATGTTATAGTTATTACTTATTTTTTAAAATAATAAAATAATTTATTTTGTATTGTTAAATAATATTTTATATTTTATATTAGATTGACATTTTTAATACTTTTAAATAATACTTATATTTCGTATTATGATAAATTTCACTGTATAAATTTTTTTAATCTAAATTAATTAAATAAATGAGTAATTATATTAGAAGTCTGATGATAATATAAGTTAAGTTTTTAAACTATTCTATATATAAATTATATACATTAGTTTTAAATTCCTTGAAAAATTTTACATCTAACCAAATACAAAAATTTTATATTTCTAAAATTACTTACTTATAAATTTATTTTTTCAAAAAAGTGATTCCAAAGATAAATATTAAAATTTTACAACTAAACATGTTTTTAACTCAATATAAGGAAATAGAGAATATAATTCTTTTGTAAAAAAAATTAAACTTAGTCAATTTTTTATTGAGGCAACCCATTTGAACTCTTTGAACCACTGAATCAATCAATAAATTAAATTATTAATATGTAAAGTTTTGAAGACACTGAACTATAAATTCAGATGTACAACTCAAATAATGAATATAGGCCAACTTTTTGTCTTTATATCAATAAACTTTTGAATTACTATTTGAATGCATTGAATTTTTAAATTTTTATTTTTTATATTGTTGAATTTATTTTTTATAATTTAAAAATTCACTATTTATAAATAATAGTTTATATGTTTATTAACATAAATATTAAAAATTTAAGGGCCAAAATATATATTTTTACCTAATAATGTGATGATAAATAATGATAATTAAACAAGATGGTAGATTCAAAACTAGTGCAATAATAGTTAAACAAGTTATTTGTCTTATTTAAAAATATCAAATATTATAAAACAATTAATAATGAATGAAACAACACAAAATTAGCATGAATCAATTTTTTTTTAGTTTAATCTCATCTAAGTTTGCTCTTTTTAGCTACGTAGGTATTTAATGCTAGTTGGTAGTCAACTCAATTAAATCATAATAGCATGTGATATAATAATTTTTGTTTATACTGATTAAAGTTAGATCGAAATATATTAATATATGAAGCCACTCACATAAACTATCGTACCCTAGTGCACCAAAAAAGGGGGGGTTGAATTTGTGGTAGATTTGAACTTTTGATTGTGGAGAATGCTCACAAAAAATGAAAAATTAGAGGAAGAATAGGAGAAAAATAAACATAAGAGTTTTATAGTGGTTTGAGTATTAACCAACCCTACATCCACTACTCAATTCATCGATTGGGTGTTTCACTCAATCACTAGTGTTTGACAAACTCACACTTAACTTAGTGTTTAAGCTCACACCAAATCTTACAAGTGTTTTCTCAAGGCTCATATTCAACCTAGTGTTTAGACCACACCAAACCTTACAAGTGTTTTTCAAGACTAACACTTAAATCTATACAAAAGTTTTCTAAGGCTCACTCTCAAACCTATACAGGGTGTTTAAAGCTCACACCAAACTATGTATAAAGAAATAAAGAATTAAGGTAGAGAATTAATTTTGCAAGAGTTTTGGCACTACCAATAATTCTTCTCTTGCATTAATATCAGTTTAGTTGAGTATTTATAGCTCACATCCACCAAAGAGACGTTACTCTAAGATTATCAACAAATCTCCAAGATATGCTAGACAGATTTTACATTAAATGCATGTCAAGCAGAAGTCGCGGTCGCTACTATCATTTCGCAGTCACAAATCTCCAATTTGCATTAAAGAGTCGAAAATTGCGGTAAGAATCTTGTCTTGTGTCTAACGGTTAGTGCACATGTTAGTTGTCCATTGATTGTCTAAGAAATGTAGCTATTGGTCTTTCTAGCAGATCATAAACTTCGTGGTCGCGAGTTTGCTTTGTTATGAGCTCGACTGGGACCGCAAATTCCTCTGTTTGATGAGCAAACTTCAACTTCTTGAGTCATAGTTGCAACCAAGCCTTTGTGCTTATGATTTTTGATTTCCTACGGTTGCCTTAGACACTTAGCGTGTTGTAGTTGTCGCTTTAGTTCCCTCATTTGTCATTATCAAATTCGTGATCACGAATCCGGACGCAATACCCACCGCAAATTCCTCTGTGACTCAAGCTCACTTCTTTTGGCTAAGTTGCAACTACGAATTTACCGTGTCATTCATCCTTGTGACTAATTCGCGACCGCAATTTATAATATACACATCACAAATTTGGATGAACTTTACAAAGTTGAAGATTTTGATTTCCAATGAAAATAACTCTTATAAAATGTAAAAACAATACTTAAAATTGACATTGAAACTTTCAATCTATATTATCAAGATCAAAAGAGAGTCTTAACTTAAATTTAAATAACCTATCTAACAGTATCATATATGTATATTTTAATTTCAAATTTTTTATATTTATATTAATAAATTACTAAATTATTATTTATAAGTCAATAAAGGATAAAATGAATGTTTTTATCAAATTTAATCCTGAGCTTGTATTTTTTCATCAAATTTATCCATGAACTTTTACACATCATTATACTCTTTTTTAATTCATTTATCTTTATGTTGCAGTGAATGAATGATCATAATTATTACTCCACAAAAACATTGTTGTGTCAAAGTGAAGTTGTGTTTTTAGGATTTTGGGATTTAAGAATTTTTATAATTTAGGAAACATTATATTTTTATCAAAATACATCTAAGTATGATTTTCTTAAATACGTTATATGACAATATAATTTTGTTTGTTCATCCAATTGTCACAAATATAGGGAGAAATGGGTTACATATGAGTACAATAATGTACAAAAATATTGTTCATGGGTAAATTTGATGAAAAATATAAATTTAAGAGTAAATTTGATAAAAAAAATTATTTTATCATTTATTATCATCGAAAAATAAATTTAAAAAGTGTATTTAATACTTTAATCATTATTTATATCATTTAACTCTTAAACTATAAAAAAGATTTTAATAACATAAAAGCAAAAAGTTCAAAGTCTTAATATATACAAATAATAATTTAAAATTCATTAAGATAAATATAAAAAAGTTCAAGAGTCAAAATATATAATATATTGCATATTTCAATATAATAGTAAACAAAATCAACGAATATACATGAAACTAGTATATACCACAAATAAGGCGGTTATAAGGGGGTCATGAGGCCATTTGTTAATTAAATTAATCTTTGGGATTACACGCCGCAAGCTGACTCCAAATATATCTCACACTCCAATGCTCGACCAGGCGAATCAAGGCCTCAAATGATCCAGCCTTCTCCCGCTTCTGTTTTTGTCACCAGATCGTCAAAATTGGTCGCATAGAGGAGCTGAGTAACTAAGATGATGTTATATTATATCCTTCGGATGGTCCATTGGGCTCAAAAATCGGCCTTCTTCCATTCGGTTTTTCTTTAAAAAAAAAAAATAATAATCGTTTGATGCGTCTGTTCAAGTACGCGTGTGTTGCTGATGGAACAGATATGAGTGATTTATTTTGGATTACATCAGACAGTGGTGAGTTGCGACGAGGGTGTGTAGGAAAGCTACGTGTTTGATGAAGATTGCCCATTGTGTGGTTTGGTGGTGGGTGTGAGAGTTAATAATTGTGATAACTGGTCAACAGAGAGGACTGTGTAATTGTGGGTGAAGGTGTTTTCTTCGTTGATGTGATGGTGAGAGAGGCATGAGCTTCAATATGACGGTGTCCGTGTGTGATCGTGAGCGCAATGCAGGTTTCGGCAATGTAACGCGGACTGTGTTGTGGATGTTTTTGAGAGTAGTTTTAAATATTAAGACTCATTTTTTTTTCTCTTTCCTACATGTTAAAAAAATTAAAAAATATATATTAGATACTAATATTATAAACATTTATTAATATATATTTTTTATTATAAAAATTAAAAAATAAACTAAAATTAATAATTCATTTAAAGTTTAAGATTTTTTATTACATAAATAATATATATCGAGTTCATTTTTGAAACTCATGAGTGATCATTAATTCAATCATATTTAGTGTTTTTTATTTATGGAAAAAAAAAAGAATCTGAAGTACGCTTATTTAAACACCTTTTGATTAATGCAATGTGGAGTTGGTTCTATTAAAGTAAGGGTGTAATTGAGTTGAGTTCAGTTTAATATTATCAAGCTCGAATTCGAGTTTGATTTTAAAATTTGAAGTTTGAGCTTGAATTTAAACTCGAACGAGTTTAAATTTTTAAATTCAAGCTCTAAGTTGGTCAAATACTTGAATATTTGAACTCGATTTAATTAAATTTGTTTATTTGTGTAATTTTTTATGAATCTTATAAATTAAAAATATTTAAACTTGACTCAATTAAAATCATTTATTTATTAATTTTTTTTATAAATCTTATAAATTGAACTTTTTGATTTAAATAAATTTGATTAAACTCGAATAAATATATGAATTTTTTTAAATAGTTAGTATGAATTAATTAAATTCCATTAATAATATTATAAATAAATCTAAATTCGATTAAACTTGTGAAATTCTGAAATTAAGTTTTTTAATATTCAAATTCAACTTACTCAACTATTTAAATAGCTCAAATTCAAACTCAATTCAATTAATCTTGAATTAATTTTAAATAATTTACAAATTATTTTAGTTCATTCACGCTTTTGTGTTGAGCTGACCCATTTGAGTATTGCTTCTTAGAAAAACAATAGGAGAATTAAAAAAAAAAAAAATTATGTCTACAAATCACATGTTCCAGCACGTGACCATAAAAGTCATTTTACAAAAACGCCCCTAAACACACGGAGTCTCTCTCCCTCTCTCTCTCTCCCCTCCCTCTCTCCCTTCCTCTCCCTCTCTCTCTCTAATCTCTGCATTTTCATAGCTAATAATCCTCCCAGTGAATCGCATGCATCATTCTCTTCTCGCAACGAAAGGATTCTCCCTCACTTTCCCTCATTTTCATCCATTTTCTCTTCCCCCCAATCAACTCAAAACATTTACTCCGAAAGGCAAAATAAGAAATTGCCTCATCTATCAAAGATCTAGGGTTGCGTTTTTGAATCTGAGTTCCTTGGATTTTAATTAATTTACGAGCCTAGGGTTTGGGCAATCTGTATGCATCTTTATGTTTGGATTTGATATATATAATATCAATTATGGATACGACGAGTGGTGTTGCGGTCGGCGATGTGGCGATGCTAGACGCGGAGTTGCTACAGCTGCCGGAAGTGGCTCCTTTGGCTTTCAAATCGTATCCCGATTTTGCACAGATGCTGTTCGAGCAGTGGCTCGCGCTTCCCGACGCTAACCGGCTGGTAACCTTTTCTATTTGTTATCAAGGACAAATAATTCGTTACAATTTGATGTGGTATAGATTTGTTTAGTCGTTGTTATCATTATTTTATCACGCTATTTGATGGAATTATTGGATTTGTTAGTTAGTTGATTAGGTAGTTAAGGGCGTATGTTAATTATCAAGGAATGCATAAGAGACATTGAGGAAAATCATTTTATGTTTGGAGGTTCACAGGGAATGAGGTTGCTGATGGGGTGATGATGAAGCGTGTGTGCTTCATCAATTTCAATGTTGAACTGTTCAAGATGGAAATGTGGTAGTCTTCTGTTGATTTGGTTGTCGATGCATTCTAATAGGAAGGTTTCATTTTTAAGAGATATTGCGTTCATTATGAATTCTGTTGATGATGCTCAAGATTTGCTTGAAATGGTGCAGCTGTGACATGGGTTGTTGTTTTGGTGGGTTGCCAGGGGCTGGCATGCTGGTCATGCTGATGTATTTGTGATTATTACGAAAGAAACTGCTGTTGCTGTTGTTGTTGTTTCTCTTCTGCTTCTTTACTTATTGTGGCTGGAGTTTTTAAGATGGCATCATTTCAAAGGATGTTGATTTGGGGTATTCGAGAATTTCTGCATAATGTTTTCATAATGGGAATCAGAACTAATGTTAAATTCATTACTGGGTGGTTGAAGGATTGACTAAGACTATTGAGCCATTTATTATCTCACTGTTATTTGTATCAATGAAATTGAAAAGTTATGTTAAGAAATCTAGAGAAAGATCAATAATAGGAATAGAGTTGGAACAATGTAGAGGGTTTAAGAGACTGTTTGTTTTTATCTAGCCCACTCTTATTCAACCAACATAGTGATAACCAGATTGAAATACATACCTTGTCCAGTCTAGCTTTTTGTTGATTGTAGTCATAGTGACATATGGGTTAAAGCTCTTTCTTGTTTTCTTCATTTCATTTCAACAAGTTGCAATCATCCATATGATTCAAAATTGTGGAAGTGATATTGAGCATTCATGTTCTTGGTTGAAATATCATGTATCTACTCTGGAAACATGTGGAAACATATCTGTTTATTTCATGAATCAAAATTAGAGAGGAAAGAAAAGAGAATTTCTATTTGTGCTTGAGAAGTGAATTTCAACTATACTTGAGGTCTCTTGCTTGAGATGATTTTTGTGAAAATATCATATGGTTTCTGTTTTAGATCTAGTCTCAGAAATCATTAAAGAATAGTCTGGTAGAAGCATGTGCTTGTGCAATTAAGGAGAAAGATGACAATTTTTCCCTTATTACGATGCTTACTTCACTGCATTTGACTACAAGAAATACCACATTAGTTGAATGTTATACTCTTTTCTTTATTGTGGTTATAGTTGTCAAAGGCGCACATCCCCTGGTGCCTTAAGCCCTCCAAACAGGGTGAGGTTACAAAGGCATGCGCCTTTGCGCACCTGGGACTGAAGGCAAGGCATTGCCGAGACACGCCTTTGTGATATTTTGTTTTTTGTGTGAGTTTTTTTTTGAATTTAAACATATCATATAATCTGATATGATACATTCTTCTTCTTCTTCAGCTGCACGTCACAGCCAGCTGCTTTTTTCTTTTAAAAAAAAAAAAAAATTTCTTATATAGTGCTGTTATAATGCCAAATTTTTGTTTGATTTTAGTTATTAAAGAAAATGAAGAAGAGAAAACGGAAGAAGAAGAAGAAGATATAAAAGAATATGACTATATTGATCTAAATGATGATGATTGAAGATTGTGAACTACAGCTATAGTTTTATTATAAGATGCTTTAGGAATTGTAGTTATAGGATTATAATTACTGTTTATGTCTCTTAAATGTGTTCTTTTTTGTTTTTTTTTTTAAATTTTATGTTCTTAAACATGCTAAATCTATATTTTTAAACACATGCTAAGTTTATAAGTTTAGACTTGTGTTGTGTTTCTAGTCCCATTAGCTTTATTTTATGATTTTTTTCCCCTTACTTCTATAAAATGCATGCCGGCGCCTTGTGCCTTGGTTCTAGGATCCCTTTGTGCCTTTTGCCTTTAACAACTATGACTGTGGTTGAAAATGTTTTTGATGATTCTTTTGTGGGCTTAGCAATTCTGGATAGTAATGCATTTTATGGTGGCTTTGGCGGAAACTGGGCAGTTTTTTCTTTCTTTCTTTTCTTCATCTTCTTTTATGAAAAGTTTTCAGAAAATAAGTTTGAGAGTTTAAGCTGGTACAGTGGTGCCATTGCTGGAAATGTTAAATCCTTGCTCTTCTGATTGTTATGATGTATTTCTTGCTCTTCTTATTGCTTTGCAAGCTTTTTTTGGCAACATCTTTTGAGTAGATGATGTGATTGCTTATCTCAATTTCTGCCCTTTTTGTCTAGGTCACATCATTGCTTAATGATGCAAAGGCAGGCTCTCCCTTGAATGTATCTGGAAGCTCTTCTAATGCAAGCGCTACTACGAGCAGTTCTTTACCTTCCATGTTTCCTGGAGGAAGTACTCCTCCTCTTTCTCCCAGGAGTTCAAGTGGTTCCCCTCGTATAACAAAACAGAGGGTTGGCCCTTCTAATTTAGGTTCGCCTCTAAAAGTAGTTAGTGAGCCAGTAAAGGAGTTGATACCCCAGGTTCGCTAATCTATTTACCAAGTAAAATGATTGTGCTGTCCCTTTATTCTATTCTTTGGTATTCTGTCTTTTTATTTTTCTACTACTATTTTTGTCCTGCCTTGGAAATACTGTTTTGTAGAAAAAGAATGTGAAAGCTTTCAAATATTTGCAGTTTTATTTTCAAAATGGTCATCCACCTCCAAATGAACTAAAGGAACAATGTATGTTTCGGATCAATCCCTTCTTCTGTGGCCGCTCAGATGGGCTGCAGATACATGGTGAGATATGCATGAAACTTGTCCAGCCTTTTCTATTTTCAGAACTGATCTTTTCATTATTTTTCATGTTCAGAATTCAAATCTGTCACTAAGGAAATTTGCAAGCTACCCTCATTTTTCTCCACAATGCTTTTCGGAAAGATTGATGTTAATGGCACTGGTTTTGTGACAAGGTGTGTGGCTCTCATGTTAGTAGGAATGTAATTTTGGAGAGAAACAACTTGTACTTTGACTGCAGTTCATTTAATGTATGGAAGTTTTCAATCCTCCTAAAATTAAGTTGTTGATTTTTGTAATCAGATTCTTTGAGGGTTAGTGGTGGTTGGGTAAGGTGCTGTGAAAATTGAGGCCTATGGTGGTGATGAGAAAAACTCGTCCGTCATTTGAGTAACTTGAGCATTTTGTAGTAACATGCTTTTGGAGGGCCTCTATTACACTTATTCTGCACTAGTGCTTTACTGGGTCAATAGTCTGTGAATGGTTTAAAATGGAAAAAGCCTCAAAACCTGTAAATTCTGGTTCTGGGCTTATGCTAGCTAGTGAAGCAGCATCCGGTCAGGACTTCCTGCCTTCAAATCCATTGATGATTGATTGAACTAGTGGCAAATGTTTCTTTTAACTGGCTTACTTGGTATTCAAAATTGGCTGTCTTTTTCACTAGCTTTAAAGAATTTCCAGTCAAAAGTTTTTGTAAATTATGATTCTGTATTTATGTATAATTTCCCCCTCTTTGAATAACTTCCTATTTGGATATAGGGAATTAGGTATTTTAAATAGCGAAATTTGCATGTTGTAAATAAATGAATATGTAGGTTGACCAACGATTGATGTGTTTGCTTTCAATTGCTGTAGGGATGCATTTGTTAATTATTGGATAAATTGCAATATGCTGACGATGGATATGGCAACTCAAATATTTAAAATTCTGAAGCAACCAGATCTGAATTTCCTTACTCAGGTGTGCGAATGTTTTGTTTCTTTTGAAGTTTATTTGTATGCCCTTGTATTCTATAATCATGATCCTTTTGGGTTTTATTGTTATGGAATTACTGCCAATTTTGGATGTTATGGATTTCACCATAATTTCTGTTTTCACTTCATGACAACAGGAAGATTTCAAACCTGTGCTCCAAGAACTATTGGCAACCCATCCAGGACTGGAGTTCTTACAGAGCACACCTGAGTTTCAGGAGAGATATGGTTCGTATCCTGCCTGTTTATCAGCTTTTGATTGTTTCGCTATTCTATTGAATATTATGGACATATTCTGTTATGATTACTAGTATTTACACTCACAGACACATCCATATGTTCTAACAAATGAGGTGTCAAAAGCCATATCTTAATGTAATGTCTTACTATTATGGGGCATAACCATGGTAAAGCACCTAAACTTCAACTTAGGAATACTATTAAGAGAATGTGTTTATAGTGCCTTTGGTTATTCCATCAAGATTGGATGGCACTGTTAAAAACTATACAGACTTTAGATTTATTGTTGTTTGAGGCCCATAAATTAGATTTGTCATGAGAATTAAAGATTTGAATGAGTTTATTGTTTCAAGAAATGCTTTGATTTTAGTTCCTACTGCCTGGTCTTCTGAAAGCTACCAAATTGTAGGTGGCCCCTTTTAAGCTTTGTGTATAAATTCAGTGCCTTGGGAATATTGTACTGAAGATGAACAAACATTCTGCTATTCATCCTTATTTGTGTTGCAATATGGGAAATTTACCACTTGTTTCCCCTATTTGATTGATTTTTCTTTGTTGATAAGGCACTGGCTTGCAATTGATGGACCTTTCAAATAGATTCATTTTGCTGGTTAATTTTGGCATGTGATTTATGTAACTTACCTTTTGTTGTCAATTTGGGATGTTTCTTACTTTCCAATATAGTATTGTTGACAGCTAACAGAAGCCATTGTAGACTGTGATTCTTTTCAATGTTGGATGTTGCATTGCTATGGATAATATATCTTTTATACGATGCCCTTAAATTTACTCATTTTCCCTCTTTTCAATTTGGCAGCTGAAACTGTAATATACAGGATATTTTACTACGTAAATAGATCTGGGAATGGTCATCTTACCCTCAGGGAGCTGAAACGTGGAAACTTGATTGATGCAATGCAGAATGCTGATGAAGAAGAGGACATAAATAAAGTTTTGAGGTTAGTAACCTGCTAAAAAATCTGGCATATATACTTCAAAAAAAAAATCTTATGGATTAATGCTAGGCTGAGCTCAGTCAGGTTTGTTGGCTACTTGGTATGAGCTTGTAAAACAGGAACTGATTCTTTTTCTTTACAGTCTGAAGTACAGTTCAAAACATTATGAAACATATACTGAGAAACATGCCATATGTTATTGAATTCTCAATGATAGTAAATTTTTTAATTCATCCTGCACACAGGTACTTCTCTTATGAACACTTCTATGTGATATACTGCAAGTTTTGGGAACTGGACACAGATCATGATTTTCTGATTGACAAAGAGAACCTAATCAGATATGGTAATCATGCACTTACCTACCGGATTGTTGATAGAATATTTTCCCAGGTTCGTATCAGTCCGATGATGCTTTTGTACTTAAAGCCCAGTCACCTGCTATCTGTATGAAAGAATTTTCTTTTTATTCACATATCTTAGTCATCCTTTTATCTGGCACATTCTGGTTTCGTCTTATCTTTATCATTGTTATTTAATGATCTGGTTGTGTTTAACATCATTCCAGGTTCCGAGAAAGTTTACTAGTAAGGTGGAAGGGAAGATGGGATATGAAGATTTTGTGTACTTCATACTGTCAGAGGAGGATAAGTCATCTGAACCAAGTCTTGAATACTGGTATATTTGCACATCTTATTCTGTAGGGTTAAGGCTCTTGTAGGAAGAATATGTAAAACAACAGTTATGTTTATCTACAAAGTCTGAGAATATTTTCATCTTGTAGATTACTTTATGATGTATCATAGCATAATTATTCTATGATGCAGTATTATGGAGTTTAAGAGCAAATGAATCATTTTTCTGTTGTCCAAAATTGTACCAGGAGCTGAGTTTAGTCCAGCTCAAAAGTTTAATAAAAATAAAACAAATGCATCTGGATGAACATGTGCAGACTGTAGAGAAAAAAAAAATGTTAAAATTTTCTAAGATGTGGTATATATATTATCTAACAGTGATATATATTTTGTAAGATGCATCTGGAGATAGGTTGTGTCAGAGGGGTTTGGACAGATTACCAAGTTCCTTTAATCATTGTTTCCAAGTTGTCATACTTGCTAAAAGTGAAATCTGAAATTCATGTAGGCCCTGTTTGGAACAAATTATGCAAGCAAAGAAAAGAAAAAAATTCTATTAAATAGAGAATTCTATCTCGTGATAGAATTTTATTATTTGAAATAAGTTTTAAATTTCTATTGTTTGGAATCAGTTTATAATAAATTGAAATCATTTTATTTCCTTAAATACCCTTTAAAGTTATGAGGTTAATAGAGTAATTTGATCTAAATTTTTTAATTGGAATGAATTCTCTCAAAATTTTATAACTTTTGACTTAATTTAACTTTCTTATCAAATCATTTCTTTTTCTAATGATAGAATTGTATTTATTTTAAATATATACATTCTAAACAAGAGAATAATTCAAATATAAATCTTTTCTATTGAATGCTTTCAATCTGAGTTTTCAAACAGGACCATAAACTATTACCGATATGTATCACATAGCTATGTTGTATTGCTTTTTCTGGAAGTTAACTTTTGTACCAAATTATGTGTGTGACTTCATCTCTTTTTCAAATGGCATAGGAGAGTTATGTTGTTGATGGCATGATATTCTACATTGAATTTTCTTTCTTAGGTTCAAGTGCACAGATTTGGATGGGAATGGAGTTTTGACAAGGAATGAAATGCAATTCTTTTATGAAGAGCAGTTGCATCGCATGGAATGCATGGCCCAAGAACCTGTGCTGTTTGAAGATATATTATGCCAGATTATTGACATGATTGGACCAGAGGTGTGCCTTTAGTTCTTCTGTAATTTTATGCCTATTTCACTCCAAGCATTTCAGATGCACACAGAAGCCTGTTCACTTGTGCTGCCAGAATGCACTTGTGGTTCCTATTATCCTGTGACATAGGATTTAAAGTCACTTGTAGAGCTCAAGGCTCTGGGGAGACTTGATAGCTGACAGTTCCTTGCTGTCCGAGCCAATAGCATATGCTGCACATTGACATTAGGAGTCAGTTTTCTTCATTATTGTTCTAAATGCACCACTTATATTCTGGTTTTTACCCTTGAAATTTTCTTGCACGCAGAATGAGAGCTATATCACACTACGTGACCTCAAAGGCTGTAAACTATCAGGAAGTGTTTTCAATATCCTTTTTAACCTTAATAAGTTTATGGCCTTTGAAACTCGTGATCCATTCCTGATTCGTCAGGTATGTTCACCTCAATTTATCTTTGTTGCTCAATTCTCATCTGATAATTGTTTATTGCTCAATTATGAATTTGAGAAATTATTATAGCAGTCTAGTGCTTGAAGACCGTTGGTAATAGTCTTGTTGACATTCTAACAAGCAGGAGCGTGAGAATCCAACACTGACAGAGTGGGATCGCTTTGCACATAGAGAATATATTAGGCTTTCCATGGAGGAAGACGTTGAGGATGCCTCTAATGGAAGTGCAGAAGTCTGGGATGAATCACTTGAGGCTCCATTTTGAGGTTAATCAGGTAAAAACCACCTTGATTTGCTTGATTACACTGGTTTGTTGGTGGCATAGATTGCTCTCTCTGGCCCACATCTTGATTTCTGTGACGATACTGGTCTGCGTAGGTCTTTCTGTTAGAAATATCTAATTTGATATATTAGTTTTTCCTTTTGCTGAAGGTGCCCACATAAATGCAACAAATTGTTATTCTGCAGAGGCCGGAGGCAAGAGAACACTAGAAAGTATTATTCTTTTGGATGGGATGTAGCAGCTCTGAACTTTTTAAAGGAAAATTCCAAGCTTGCTGGGGTGAAATGTAATCTTTTCCAATTGCCAGGTGAGTAATTATTAAGCGTTAGTGCGTGTTGACGAACAATGAGAAGCATACGATGGAAGCCCTGGTTCATAATGCTGAAGTTCTTGGAAAGAAGGGCAAGCTGCCCTTTGCTCTGAGGTGAGGTTTTGGTCGTCCAAGTTGAAGTAGTTCAGGACGTTTAGCGCATTTTTTATTTGTCATCAATTTGTAAGATATAATCTATGTCAAGGTCTTTCTTTTCCCTTTTAATTTAGCAGTTGGTTCTTTTGATACTCATCGTCTGTATGGTAACATCTTGGGTGCTGGCTAGGCTTTGTTATATCGATTTTTTGGGATTATTATATTATTTATTACAATTTTCTTGGGGTTATCCCTCTTCCGCCGTCGCCGTTCCTCCTCACTTGATGCAACACATTTTAGCATCATGTCTGTGAAAAGCATTAAGTTCACATTTCAAAATTTTTCAAGAAACAGTTGCCTCTTGAAAAGATGGGCATGAAAATATTGGGACAATCACTAATGGATTTATTGCTTCACAAAGCATGGCAAGTCAGCTGGTTAGTGGTTGATAGCCAGTGTTTTGAAAATTGGATCAGGCTGGCTGGTAGAATCGATAAGACTGAAAATTGTACTGATGATCTATTTGATTAGATTTGATTTGATTTTAAGTTAATTTTTATATTTTTAAGTATTTTAAATATATTTACACATATTTTTAATATTTTTTATTTTTAAAATTATTTTTTATAATATCTTTTGAATTTTATTAATTATTAAATTGGTTGAATCAGACTGGTCAATCTATGAATCAATTAGCTTATTGGTTTATTAACCGGTTTAGTTTTAAAAACATTGTTGACAACCAGTTTCGTATTTCGTAATGGAGTGGTTGATAACTACTCTCGTAACGTACACTGAAGGATGTATTTCTTGGCAGTGATAGGGGATAGTCAACAAGGTTTTACAAATCAGAATGTGTGTGTATATATATATATATGAATTTAGTTAATTGTATTCTATAAATAAAGATATTTTATGCACGTGTAGATATAGTCTGATATTTAAAATATTGTGAGAAGTGGAAATTTCAGGTTTGATTTCTTTCATTCATTTTTGTGGTAAGAGTTATTGAAAGGGGAGAACTATTTCTTTTATATTTAGCCCATAAATATATTCAGCCTATTGAACATCCTATGATAAAAAAAAATAAAAAGAAATATTTTTATAAAAAAATATTGATAATTAAAATAATAATTTAATTATAAAAAATAAAATAAATATTTTAATTATTCAAAAAAATAAAATTGGGAATCGTCAAGCTCTTTTTGTTTTTTTAATTTTTGGTTCGATAGAGGACCTTAAGGCTTTTTGTTTCAAAATTTTTGGTTTGATAGCTACAATCTTAAGGCTTTGTTTGGCACAATAAAATTTTATTATAATTTAATTTAACTGCTAATATAAACTAGTTTGACTACCAAATTTTGTTTGATAAACTATATTATTTGGACAAAAAATTATATTACAATCTCCTTAAAAAAATTAATAGAATTAGTGTTCAACTAAATAAGCTATTAAAATATGATTTTTTTTATTTTAACTAAAAAAGCTATTAAAATATGATTTTTTTTCTATTTTACTAATTTTTACCTAAATGACAATTAATATCCTTTATATCATTTTATATTTTTTAGTTAGATTTTCAGCTACTTTTACAATATTTTTAGATTTTCAGCTATTAGATTATCAGTTATAATAATATTATCAATTAATTATTAGATTATCAGTTAATTACTGGATTATCAGTTAATTTTTTCACAGCGTAAGTCCATCATATGATCAATCGTGTATATTTTGGCAATTTCGTTCACTGAAATTTGGGTAATTTGTTATGGCCATATAAGTACAGTTTTATTAATGCATTAATTAGTTCTTTTAATATTATAATTAAGTATCAAAAACACAAATTTTGTTTTTGTATAATTCAAAAAGTTGATATTAGTTAGGTTTTTTTTTTTTAGCGCCTTATGTATAGAGATGAACTAAAAAAACAAACGAATTGTAACCAAATAATAATAATAATAATAATAGTTGCACAGCACGCTAGCCTGCAGTATCACTAATACTATAAGCACAAAGCCCTAGCCCAGTAAAAGGTCTTGCTGCTGATACTGCTGTCCGTCGCCGGTAACCAAGGAACGATGAAGGTGGTGGCGCTGGTCAGCGGCGGCAAGGACAGCTGTTATGCCATGATGAAATGCGTCCAATACGGCCATGAGGTTCCTGTTTGTTTCCCGAGAAAAAATATAGATTTATAGTCAAGCCATTATCTTCTTTCACTTATTGTGAATGGATTGTTCACTTTCTTTCTTTCAATTCATATTTGACAGATTGTTGCATTGGCAAATCTGACGCCTGCTGATGATTCAGTGGATGAGTTAGATAGCTACATGTATCAAACCGTAAGCTTTTAGTTTCATTTTCTTTCTTTTAATATTCTCTGTATTAGTAAATCATTTTTTTCTTAAAGGTAATGTTGTATACTTGAGAACAAAGGATGCTGTAAAAATTTGATTGACATAGAATTTTCAAGCTTGTTTTGGTTATTTCGATTGAAGTTTTTAGTGCTTTTGATATAGGTCGGGCACCAAATAATTGTCAGCTATGCGGAATGCATGGGAATGCCATTGTTCAGAAGGAGAATACAAGGATCCACTAGGCAAGCTCGTCTTTTTTTAAAAAGATTGTACAATTTTGGGTTCATGGATAAAGTCTCAGGAATTGGATGGGTGTTAAATATTTTCTAAAAGGAGTTTTTTTAACTGCATTAGAGGGTAGGAAGTTCTTAAAAATTGTACTAATTGTTGCTTGATGTTTGTTTGGTTGTACACTTGCATTGAGTTCAGATTGAACTTATAAGAAGAGAGCTAAAGGTTTTCCTGGGAAATTGCAGTTTGTGGGGGAAAGAATTTTGAGTTCATTAAAATTGGTGAGGGTAAATATCTCAAGTTAGATTTTCTAACAGTAGTTGTGCATTATGCAGGCATCAAAAGCTCAATTACAGGACAACTCCAGGTGATGAAGTTGAAGATATGTTTATTTTGCTAAGTGAAGTTAAAAGACAGATACCTTCTATCGCAGCAGTATCTTCTGGTGCTATTGCATCCAACTATCAGAGACTACGAGTAGAAAATGTTTGTTCAAGGTTAGGGCTTGTTTCTTTAGCATATTTATGGAAACAAGATCAGTCAGTGCTCCTTCAAGAAATGGTAAATTGCATTTGATCAACATGAATGCTAGCCAATCGAGACATTTTTTTTATTGGTTTCTCATGGAATAATTTTGTTTCTTGTCCAACCAGATCACAAACGGGATTGTGGCTATCACTGTAAAGGTAAGCATTGTTTTAATTCTTGGCAAAACAGGCACAACTTCTATTCATATGCTTTCCACATTGATGTCTTTTGTTTATCTTTACTTTATAGGATGCAGTGTTCACACTGAATATTTGGCATTAAAAAATTGGCATGTAACCTTATGAAATGCTTCTTTTCATTCTTATTGCCTAACCTTTGTAGTTGTATCTTATTCATTTCTGAATACCAACTTGAACCATTAAGTCTTTTGAGGTAGATCAATGATTAGTGTCATTGTATTGCAAAGAGTCACAGTGCTTGCAAAGATAAGTAATTCGTTCATTCATATGATATGAGAACACCGAGTTTTACGCACATACTATGCATTTAAAGATTTCCCATTTATCAGTAATTCTAGTTTAGATTGGGAAACGGTTGAAAATTTACTACTCAATGCATCTAAAATAATACATTTCTTGAAGTTGTATAAATGGATTGTGGATTTGCATATGAAAGGGAATGTTCTTTTCATGCAATAGGTTGCAGCCATGGGATTGGACCCAGCAAAGCACTTGGGCAAAGAATTAGCTTCCTTGAAACCCCATCTGCATAAGTTGAAAGAGTACACTTTTCCTTCTCCTCATGTGTTGTTGTTCTGTTCTTGTTGAGTAATTCATGCCTGTGTAATCCACTCTGTTATGCTTTTGGCAGGTTGTATGGGACTAATGTATGTGGTGAAGGAGGGGAATATGAAACATTGACACTTGATTGCCCACTCTTTGTCGTAAGTTTACCTCGTGATTCTTTTCCTCTAATAAATTTGATCCAGTTATCTGTTCAGTACGCCCCCGCTTGTTTTTTTCTCTCTTCTTTTATTTGTCCTAATTGTGATGAAATCTTTTGGTATTTCATGTTTAATTGGAGATTTCAGTTGCTTTTTCTATCCATAGTTGTTAAAGGTGAAAGTCACACTAAGGCGCAAAGGGTTCCTAAAACCGATTTGCAAGGTGAAGGCGTGTGCCTTACAGAAGTAAGGCACAAAAGAAAAATCATAAAATAGAGCTAATAAGACTAGAAATACAATAGAAGTCTAAAATTATGAACTTAGCATGTCTTAAAAACATAAAATAAAAAAAGACAAACAAAAAGGAATATGTTCAAGTGACATAAAACCACATATAATCTTCTAAGTCCCTAAAGCATCTTCTATATAAAACTTTAATTATAAAAAAGTGCCAAACCATATTATTTTAACACACAATCAACAATATATTGAGTTATATAATCAATAACCAAAATGCCCAATTAAATTCATTGTAATAATAATATATTTTAATAAAATTACAAGAATTCAGCAGTTTTTAAAAAAAATGCCCAAACAGCAGTGTTTAAACACACAATCAATAAAGTATTGAGTTATATAATCAATAACCAACAAAGCCCAATTGAATTTATTGATATTTTTTTGCCAAATTATTGAAATTCAGCAGTTTTTTTTTTTTAAAAAAGCCAAACAGCGGCACTATTTAAGCAAATAATCAATAATATTTTGGGTTATATAATCAATAGCTAAAATCCTAACAAAATTTTGGCATTATAATGGCACTATAGAAGCAGAATTCTTTGCCAATAAAAAAAACACAGCAGTTGCTGTGTTAGTGTAGTCGGCTGAAGAAGAAGAAGAGGGGATCGAATCATACCTGTATGTGTTGCTGGTTCTGCTGTGACGTGAGGCTGCTGTTGTCTTGAAGGTCTGTTTTTTTAGATGTGCAGCTCCTCTATTTTGCCCTAAGTTCTCTTTTGTTCTTTTTCTTGAGATTATTTGGTGCGGGCATGCCTATAGTAAGCTATTTTAAGACTTAAAAATATTTGGTTCAGATTAATACATGAACATGGACAGTTTAGATTATATGATAGATTAAAATTAAAAAAAAAACCCATAAAAAGTAAAATATTACAAAGGCGCGCCTTGCCTTCAGTCCTGTGCGCCCCTTTGTAAGATTGCCTGCCTTGCAGGGCTTGAGGAGCTAGAGGCTGCGCCTCGTGTGCCTTGCACCTCAAACGAACCTTTAACAACTATGTTTCTATCTAGTTATTTTCTTTCTTGACAAATGATCCTCAATTTGTCTGTGTTTGTGCTTATTTGTTTGCTCACTCCCAAATTTTTGTCATCTTCATAACATCTCAAATTTTTAGAATGCCAGAATTGTGCTGGACGAGTTTAAAATTGTACTACACTCTTCAGATTCTATAGCTCCAGTTGGTATTATTCATCCTTTGGCCTTTCATTTGGAAAAGAAGAAAAAGGCTGTTTTATCAAGTGGTAAAGACAAAACTAACAATTTATTCCAAGAAGAAGTGGGTTCTGTGTTTGAAGTGCAAGGGGACTGCTCAGAAGGAAGTGATATTACTTTTCAGTGTACTTCTGAAATCAGTGATTTAGTTGACCTTAAATGTCATAGACTTCACATCGCTAAAAAAAAGAAGGAAAGTTTACTTTCCATTTCATGCTGGTTGCAAGATCCATGCATAACTTCCACAGGTAAACATCAAAAGAATGATGTTTTTGTTTTGTACTTATTCCTGAAAAGCATATTTCTTCATCCACAGAATTTTACCATTCCTTCTGATTCTGTGTTTCTTAACTGCTATGATTGGCAGCTTTATGTGAAGATCTTAAGATTGTCCTAAGGCACATTGAATTGCAGCTTGCTGGATATGGTTTTGGCTGGGCGAATGTCCTATATATTCATCTCTACATTGCTGATATGAATGAATTCATTACAGCTAATGAGACGTATGTTAGGTTTATTACGCAGGAGAAGTGCCCCTCTGGTGTTCCATCTCGCAGTACAATAGAACTGCCTTTATCGCACGTGGGTTTGGGAGGGGCGTACATTGAAGTTCTAGTGGCAAATGACCAAAGCAAAAATGTCTTGCATGTTCAAAGCATTTCATCATGGGCACCTAGTTGCATTGGACCATATAGCCAGGTATTTTAGTTCACTTTTATTTGCCTTGGACCAATGTTTTTCTTTTGGTTAATGCCATACTTGCTGCTCTGGGTTTTTATTTTGTGTAGATGATCTTCTTGTCTCCAAGGGACAGGATCATGGAAAATCCCCTATTTTGGCAAGATACTGTGCTTAGTTCTCTGCTAGGATTGCTGCATGCTTTATAGTTCAGGAAACTCATTGCTTCATAGGATGGAATGATTTCATGTCTGGTTGTCTCATGTGTGGAATAGTTGAATAAGTACGCAAAGATATAAATCTCTTTTTCTTCTATCGAATTTCTTATTTTCAGGCAACCTTGCATATGGAGATGCTTCACATGGCTGGGCAGTTAGGGCTAGACCCTCCTACGATGACTCTAAGCAAAGGAGGCCCTGCCGCTGAGCTGGAGAAAGCACTAGAAAACAGTGAAGCAATAGCAAAATGTTTTGAGCGTTCAATATGTAACTCTGCTATTATCTTTACAATTTACTGTTCAAAACGCATTCCTTTGTCAGAGAGAGATAAGATTCAGGACAAGCTGGACTCTTTTCTTGAGCAGATGAGAAGGCATCAACTTGATGATGGAAGCAGGCTCAAAGTTCTTGAACCCATATTTCTATACGTCCTTGTGCCTGATCTGCCAAAAAGGTAATTCTTCACTATTTATTTTAATTTTTCTGCATAAACTATATGTTGTTTGGAATCTTTATCAACCATCTCCATGTTATATTACTTTTTCACTCTTATTAACAATTAGATTTTTTTTTTCCCTGCAACGCATGCATTCGTTAGAATTTGGAAACTTAATACAATTTGTCAGACCTATATTCAAATCGCATCTGTTTGTTGTAATCTTAAAAATAAACAGTTTCTTTGGAGAGTTTCTAGTATGTCTGTCTTTAATGGATGGAAAAGAATAATGTGATGAGAAACACCTGCTACTTTCTTCGGGTAAGGTCACAGTAAGAAATCACCAATGCTAAGTCAACATCTATTGTCAAAATTGATGTGTTCTTTATAGCTCCAAAAATGGTATGGGGGAGAGGGAGAACATAAAACTAAGGTTATGAACCAAACTTTAAAGTATATACCTCCAACTGTTATGAAAAGACTGGATATATTATGGGTGCCTTGGTTGTGGCAATATAAATTGGTACATCTTGGTAATAACTCCTTATGGGTACATTATGATAAAGTATCAAGCAGTATTTTCTGGAATATTAAAGGTTTTTATTTTGAATATTTAAACTAACTCTCTTCTCCAACCATTAAATTCCTTTTCTTCAAATTTCTTCATGATAAAATTATTAAAAGAAAAATAATTATCTTGGAGCCTTATTTTCCCCTCTTCTACCGTGTGTTTCTAGTTGCTACAAGAATGCACTTGCTATATTTCACCTTGCTGGTACTTTCCTTGAAATGATTGCTTAATGCTCTCTTTTCATTGCAGAGCATTCATAGAAGTGAAGCCTCTTCTTTACATACCCAAGAATGCAGAAACGGCAGATTTATTTGTTGACAATGTATCTTCTATCATGCTGCCTAGCTGTTGGGATTTTCAGCAGGTGCATTGGCATGATTCTTGTGCTCAGAAATGTGTTGTTAGTGGGAAGATATGTGCAGTCGTTTTGTCTATTACAAATGATATTGTTGCAAGAATCTGTTCAGAGTCTCCAGGTGCTGATGATAATGATGGGGATCACCGAAATTTTCTCATGAAGGTGCATATGGGAAGAGTTTCAAGATTTTGCATTTGTCTTCTAGATAAAGTGCTTATGGAGAATGGTTTTTCTTGGGAAGATACAATGGTCAGTTTTTTAAACCCTATATTCTGATTATGTTTAATATTATAGTTTTAATTACATTCCTAATCATAATACGGAATTACTGGTGTCAGAAATTGATGACCAGAAGTGAATGACAAAGAGATCCTTTTTATGTTGTTTCCTTCTCTCATTATTTTCCGATTTATCTTTTACAGTTATTTTATCACTTATTATCTTGGTTTTCACAGACATTGAGGTTCTACTTCCCAACAAGCCTTGGCATGACCCTGGAGAATCTGTCCCTCGTGTTCAAAAACACTTTCAAAGAACTTTCTGAAATAGGCAGGAGAGTTCAAATTGGGGAAGAGCCTATGTTCAATATTATTCCGGTCTTAGGTGCCGGAAAATCTGCTGCATCAATGGATGATTTAGTCACCTGTGAATTATTGGCGCAAAAATCTTGAATGCTTAATGAATCATCTAGAATCATTTATTTTCCTCACAAATTCATCGAGGATGAAGTATCCGTATTTGGCATATTTATGGGAAGCAAAAACAATCCCACAAATTATGTGGGTTAACAGCTTCCACTGAGTAGCTCCACCTGCGCATCTTAGGAATTTTTTACCATGATCATAATATATATGTGTGTGAGATAAATATATTACTCTAACTCGATGTAAATGGTGATATGGGGGGTGGGGATTACGCCCCCGTCCCATAGCTCTCCAAAGGGACCCTCAAAATGAATTTTTGTGAAGACCTAAAAAAATTAATGTATTTTTATAAATTTTTATATTTACCAGATGTATATATAAATGTTTTGTGTATAATTATATATTTTTATATATTTATTAATTTATAACATATAATATTTTAGTTTTATAATGTAATAAATTATGTTTAAAAAAATAAAAAAAATTTGCCTCACAGGGAATCTTCATGGAGCAAAAAGTCTCTGTGGGGACAGAGGAAAATTTTCTCCTATCAAGAGGGTGAGGCGATGGATGGAGGGATAGCTTCATTCCTAGTAGGATTATATATTATGACAATTTTATCTTATTATACTATTTAGTCAATAATTTTTAAAAATTATATTAAAAGGTCTCTATCTTCTACCTCTATTAAATTATTTGATCTTTTTGCTAATTTTTTATTAAACTCTAATAAAATGTTCGCAATACCCTTAATTTTACCTCATATCTTTTGTTTCCATCACACTCATCTATCAGAAAAATCCAACATGAAACTCAAAATTAAATCAAATAATCAATTACACAAATCTTGTTACCGATAAATTCAAATGAGAAAGACATTCACAAATTCAATTCAGCAAACAATTCATAGAATCAAAATCAAAAATCAAAACAACAATCCAACATTTGCAAAATCAAAATAAACAAACTATTTAGAAATTCGTTCTCTTAAAATATCTCGAAACATATTTCCAATAAGGATTGATATTGCAAGGGAAGTGAGATGCAATCTTTCCTCAAGCCTATGCCATTAGAACTCAATTCAATCAAGGGGAATTAAGAAAGAATGTCTCGCCTCACTTACAATGGCTTAAATAGAGAAGAGTCATAAAATCAATTTCGTAAGACACAAAGCATCAAAACCCAACAATCTTCATTTGTCGATGGTGAGAAAGAAAAGAACAAACAACATTATTTGTTAACACTAAAAACGAAGACTGGTCTTTTCTTTCTCACCATTGATTCTCAAATCCAACACACATCCATCGCTCGCTCACACACTCCCCATTTCACTTCCCCTTTTGCCACATCCTCAAACCCGTCCG
>CATIWR010172204.1:0-21332 GCA_949677035.1 Omphalea diandra
ATTTATTAGGTGAATTTACCCCCATCTTCGTATCCACGTTGGTTCACATGCACCTTGAACTAGATATGAAGAAGAATATGTACGAAAATAAGAAGTATATGGAATTGGATCTAGAATCTTCATCAGATGGAGATGAACCAGCTGCTCCATCATCCTCTGCTTCCATGACATCGGAGAAAGTTGTTGAAGCTTTGGTACAAGTTTATTCTAGATTGCAGGCACTGGAGGATACAACTCAGGAACAAAATGGTCACATCTTCCAACAACAGAAATCCTTCAAAACCAAATTGGAAACAAAACTTAATGATAACTTCAGCAGGCTGTTTGCACTTCTATCGACATCTTCAACATCTCCTCATCTTCCTACTTCTATGTATGATACTAGATTTTCTTTTATTTTTTTTGTTTAGTTTAAATTATTAACATCATTTGAATATTTGCTGTTATTTTATTTTTATTTTAATATTATGAAAATTTGTTATAAAATAGTCAAGTGTATTTCGACATATTTCTTTTGCATTATAACAAAGGGGAGAGAATCAATTTTATCTCATAGTTGTTAGTTCAAAGTTGAAATATATAATTGAACTACATGTTGATATGCTATACACTTAAAAAGTTAGGAAAAAAATTAATACAATACAATATTAACTATGAATATGTGCACAAAAATGAAGATTGAAGACTACCCATCATGCATCTAAATGAAATATTAGTTGTTCAATACAAAAATCCTAGTCATTCTTATAAGTAGTTAAAATGCTACATTTTTAGAAAAAAATGAAATATGAGAATTGGCTTATAATATTGAAATAGTAAACAACAAGAATTGATTGGTTTTAATTAGTGTTAAATTAATTAATTGAATTTTATGACAAAAACTTAATTATTCATATAAACATATAGATATTATGCACAATTATTCAATTTCAATTTGATTGATAGTTTAAATGGTTAAATAAAACTTTTTATGTGTGTGTGTGTGTGTGTATATATATATATATATATATATATATATATATATATTGATTGAGAAGTGAAACTTCTTCTTGTGTGCCTTCTTTGATCACTAGCCTCTTCCTCTTAGAAGCTTGGAGGTATCTTGCCTTTTAGCCCCATAAGAACCTAAAATAAATTCATAAGTGTTGGGTTTGATGGCCTTTGCACTCAAGAGATAGTTTAGATCAAGAAAGTTTTGGCTTGGGAGATATTTTTTTGTGAGGTGGGCTTCATTCTCATCATCTAAGGCACCAACAAACCTACAAATGACAATAATGTGAGAGGGAAGAAGGAATTGGCTTTTAGGTTTTATGTTCATGTGGATTAATTGGTCCACTAAATATCTCCTTATTTGGATAGGTTATTTTTGGGTGAGGCAAAACAAGAATGCTAGGTCTTTTTGGGAGACTTTTTCATTTCCATCTCCCCTAGCATTGATGGAAAAGTTATGATCCTATGAAGAAGCCAATTGGGTAAGGATTTTATATTTTTGGCTAGAGAGGATTTAGAATCATGCCTAGTTTTTATAGAAATTTGTGACAAAAATTGAAGTAGAAGAGGTCTAATGAAGAAATGTTAAAAGGAACACCCTGTCCCCTTTGGAAATTGAAAAGAGCACAAAGTGCTCATAGGTAATATAGTATTGGTCCCTAAAAGCTTGAAAAAGAAGGCCATACGTATTGGCTCTTGATTCTACTCTTTTGCTCACTATAACTGTGCACATTAATTTTTGGACTATCTCTTTATAGTTGGGTTCCTCTTTAAAGATGAACTCATTCCATCCTAAATTGGAAAGGAATGTTTTTATTTCTCTTTCGATTTCAAGAGATTTAAGAAGAAAATTAGAAGGAATTTTGTTGACTTGTATAATTTTCTTTGAGGTGGCCTTAAACCTTTCCTTATCTTCCTTTGTGATGCCTTTCACGAGGTGGAGAGGAGGAGGGCCTTGAGGTTGGCAATTCCCTTGCCCTTTTCTGCCTTAGTGAGTTTCCTTGGAGCCATGGAGAGAGTTAAAATTAGAATATGAGGCTTTAGAGATGCGAAAAATGTGGGAATGGGGTAGATTGATGAAAGGTGATGTAAAGAGTGAATGGAGGGGTGTTAAAAGCATTTAAATAGGCATAAATGGGGTAGAAAATAGTCAAAAAAAATAGAAAAAATATGCATTAAATGAGAAGATGCAACATTTGGTAACTAAATGGGTATTGCCCAACAGTTACAACTATTTCATGATCGCTATTTGTAGATCGCAACCACAAATTTTGAAAGTTGAGAATAATGAGTATAATTTTCTTGGAAAGGGGCAAGGATAATGGTCAACATTTTTGAAATTCAAAAATTCGCGAGGGCAATCTTAGGGTTGTGAATGCGAATTCAAACAAACTTAAATTTGATAATTATTTGTTACTAGCAATCATAACTTACAATCTTGGTAGAATATTAGAAGCCACTTTTGCAAACAACTTAAAATCAAGTTTAAAACACATGGCCCATACCTTGTGTGATTAAATTGATATTTTGATAATCAATTTATTGACTTAAGCATATATAAGCTCAAATGCACACTGAATTGACTCATCTAACAGATCAAATGCAATAAAAACATCATATCAAGGATCAATCATATCAAATAAGTTAACTAATATCGTCTACATTATTAGAATAGGTTGGTCAAACCTAAGTGAAGACTCTTTTTTTATCTTAACAATATAAATTAAAAGGTTTTAAAGTCAATTTCAAGTGTTGATCTTATAGATATTTAGCTAGAATCACATTGAAATTTAAATGGAAGTCTTAGTCTCGAAGATTGAAATTTGCATCCTAATTTACGGTCATGAATTAGAAGATCGCTGCCATTATTTTGTAAAAAAGTTGGATAAATTTGGGCAGACGATTTGCAATGTATGTTGCATCTAGTGTCATGACTGCTACTTTTGTACTCACTTGGAGGGAATCAAGTCTTCAGCCAGATTATGCCAGGTGTCTTTAAAAAATCTTTACAACATCAAAATTCACGATAGCAAAATAATAGTTGAGATCGCGATTTTGGTGAAACAAAACCTCTATATGGGCAAATGATTTTATAGTGATTGTCGCGTCTAAAGAATTTTAGTGGCGATCTCTACTTTTGAGATTCGTTAGAAACATCTAATGACTAGTTTTTGAAAGGACCAATGTCAAGCTATCACATGTCACTAGCTGTTAGATATAATTTGAAATAGAGACCGCAAAATGCATTTCTTGGCCGTAAATTTTTGTCTCAACCATAAATTTCATTTGATAAGCATTACATGTAGGATTTGCCTACCATACTTTAGATAGTTGGGCATAGTTTTATTTGTAATATCTCTTTGGTGATTCAATACACCAAATGGACTTAAATGTAAGAAGATAAACATTGATTGTGGCAAAACTTTTACAAAGTCAATTCTCATAACTTTAACTCTTTATTTCTTTGTACATAGTTTGGTGTGAGCTTTAAACACCTTAGGTTTGGGTTTAAGAGTGAGCCATTATATAGAAAAATCTTATTTGGGTTTTAAAGTGAGCCTTAGAAAACTCTTATATAGGTTTAAGTGTTACCCTTGATAAAATACTTGTATAAGGTTTGAGTGTGAGCCTTGGTAAAATAATTGCAAATTTTGGTGTGAGCCTAAATATTAAGTTGAGTGTGAGCTTGTAAAACGCTAGTGATTTAGTAAATCACCCAATTGGTGAATTGAGAAGTAGATGTAGGGTTGGTTAACACCTAAACCACTATAAATCTCTATATTCATTTTTCTCCTACTCTTTATCCAATCTTTTATTTGTGTATGCTTCCTCAAAAATTCAAATTACCCACCAATTCAATCCCCCCTTATTAGTGCACAAGGGCCAACAATTGCTATCGGAGCTAAGTCTCAATTCAAGCCTTAATTATGTGAGAAAAGATAAATGACATAAGAAGGAATCCACTCTTACCTTAATCTC
Organism: Omphalea diandra; assembly: GCA_949677035.1. Classification (NCBI taxonomy): domain Eukaryota; kingdom Viridiplantae; phylum Streptophyta; class Magnoliopsida; order Malpighiales; family Euphorbiaceae; genus Omphalea; species Omphalea diandra. The sequence goes on from CATIWR010172204.1 coordinate 3,970, forward strand.
TACTATGATGGCAATGATTATGCTCTTAAAAGCAAAAAATAGATATCTATCTTGATAGTGATCTTATCAACGTATGGGATTATTTACTTGAAGAGTGGAAGCCTTCAACAAAGATGGTTAAAGGAGTAGAGGTGAAAATTGCAAAAGAAGAACAAAGTGAAACATATAGGAAGGTAAATGGGAAGAGTAATAGGGTAGTGACTATTCTCCTAAGTTTCATGTCAAGATAAGAAATTAGGAGAGACTAACATAGCCAAACCGCACATGCCATATGGAAAGTATAGAAAACTATCATGAGGGCATAACTCTTGTGAAATCAAGTAGGTTGGAGATGTATATGACATAGTGAGAGCTCTTCATAATGAAAGACAATGCAAGCATCACTGACATGATAAATAGACTAATGAAAGCATCAAGGACATGACAAATAGGCTCCTCTCTATTGTCACAAACATGAAAAAGTTTGGAAGAATTCTCACCAACCATGAGGTAAACACTAAAATTCTCAAATCACTTTGTCTTGAAAAATTTGGTGCAATAGTATGTAGCATTCAATAGTCCAATATAGAGATTAGAAAGGTGCCAATTGATACTCTCATTAGCAAGCTTCTCACGTATGAGATGGATTTTAAGAAGGATGAAAAGATGAAAAAGCTAAGAGGATAAATAGGAGAAGAAAGCTCTCACCTTCAAAGCTCAAGAAAATGATTCAAGCTCGAGTGACTCAAATGAAAGTGACAAAGAAGAAAAAGAGTTTGCCAAAATATCAAGAAGGACCAAGAAGTTGATGGAAAGGAGAAAAGAAAAAAGAATCCAAAGAAAGTCATCTTCCTATTACCACAAGGAAAAGAAGAAAAGATTTAAGTCTACTTAGGATGATGGTTCAAGTGATGAAGAAGAAGATGAAAAAGTTGTAAACTTTTACTTTATGGCCTAAGAGGTAAGTACTTTTCCATACTCTTATGATGAGTATGATGCATTTAATGATGTAGATGATAAGCTTCTTATAGTTTTAACCTCAAGATAAAGTATAAGTCTCAAATGAAAACTTATAAGAAAAAGTGTTCAAAACTTAAGGATTAACTTAAATTCTTAAATGATCTTATAAGTGACTTGAGGACTTCTAATGAAGAACTTAAAAAATCTTTACAAAATCATTCCAAATCTTCATCCTCTCTTGATTCTTTAAGAAAAGAAAATGATTCTTTAAAAGGTAAGTCATTGAACTTAGAAATTTCATATCTAAATTTAACAAATGGAAAGAAACTTTGGATACACTTATTGTATCTTAAAGAGCCCTCTTTAGTGAGACATGTTTTAGGCTTCAATAGAGCCTCTTTATCTACATCCTCTCCTACTACATTCATTAAAGCATCAACACCTCAAACTTCTAGTATGGATGTGATTAGGAAGAAAAGTGCTGCTAACACTAAGCCATCTAAGCCAAAGAGCAAAAGGAAAGCTTTCGAAGGCTCAAAAGCTAAGTCTCAAAGCGTAAGTCATGCATACATCTATACCAAGAGGCAGGCTCAAAGGCACACACGCAAAAACTTCTCTTCTATTCTTCATCACTCATGCACTTACATACATTCATAAAACTAAAGTATGAGAAGGTCTCCTACTCACAACAAGATTGCTAATAGAAGAAAGATTTAAAAATCTAAACTCTAATGCAATTATTGCATTAGATATGGGCATATCAATGTCTTTTGCCATATTAGGAAGGCACATCTCAAATTAGAGAACCCTTCTAAGACTAACCCATAAGGACCCAAGTATACTTGGGTACCAAAGTAAAGTGTTTGATATTTTAGGATGGTAACTCCTTTACCAAATTCTCATCACGAAAAATTTAAAGGTGAATAAAGATTGCTAATGAAGAAGGGATAAAGTTTCAAATAGTTATTTGGTATCAAACCATTGATACTAAACTTGTAATGTATCCCTTATCTCTTATGTTTTTAACTTGATATATTTATGTTGCTATCTAGGGGGAGTTGTTTTGCATTTTATTGCTTGATATATTTATGTGTTGACACGTTTGATTATATTTGATTGATTGTGTGATGAGTTAAATCAATTCATTTTGCATTTGAGGTTTTCTATATTTCAAATGTATAATCAATCATATCATATACTCTATAGTAAGACCATATATGAAAATTCTTAAATTCCTGGCCCTAGTTTGTATGGTCAAATATCTTTAAATGATTGAATTATTTTCTATTTATGTTTTTATGAAATTTCCATGCAGTTCATGTTTTCTCTATTTTTCTTCTTATGTGACAAATTGTGAAAATTGCTTGTGTTTGTTATTATTATTTAAGTTTGTGTAACTAACAAGTTTGTAGACATTTCCTATTCTCTCTCTTATTCCCTCCTATTTCCTCTCTTTATGATATTGATAAAGGGGGAGAGATAATTGACTGAATATACCAAAAGGGAACATGCAAAAAGGGGAGAGAAAATTGAATTATATTTGTTATAAACTAAGACAATGATCTTATTGGAATAACTAAGGGGGATTATGGATTAAAGGGGAGTAATTTCATACTTATGATTTGAATCACTTCATAGTCATTCACTTTGGAGCATGCATAATTGATTTTTTATCCTTTGCATATTAAATCCAAATTGTCAAAATATAAAAGGGGAGATTATTGGACTAGGTTGGTCAAACCTAAGTCAAGACTTTTTTTTTTTTATATATATATCTTGATAATATAAATTGAAAGGTTTTAATGTCAATTTCAAGTATTGTTCTTATAGATATTTAGCTAGGATCATATTGGAATTTGAACAAAAGCCTTAGTCTCAAAGATTGAAATGTGCATCCTAATTTGTAGTCATGAATTAGAAGGTCACAACCGTTATCTTGCAAAAGAGTTGGATAAATTTGGGTAGATGTTTTTATGGTGTATGTAGCATCTAGTGTGGCGATCGCTACTTTTGTACTCACTTGGAGGGAATCAAGTATTCAACCAGATTATGCTATGTGTCCCAAAGAACCTTTGGAACTTCAAAATTTATAGTTATAAAATAATGGTCGAGACCACGATTTTGGTGAAACAACTTCTCCATTTGGGTAGACAATTTCATAGTGATTATTATATTTGAGAATTTTAATAGCGATCGCTACTTTTGATATCCATTAGAAAGATCCAATGGTTAGTATTTTAAAAGACCAATGTCAAGCTGCCAAGTGTGACTAGCTGTTAGATAAAGTCCAAATAGAGATCGTGAAATGCATTTCCTGACTACAAATTTTGTCTCAATCGCGAATTTCATTTGACAAGCATTAAATGCAGGATTTGCTTAGCATACTTTGGAGATTTGGGCCTAGTTTTATTTATAACATCTCTTTGGTAATTGTAACCTATAAATACACCACCAAATAGACTTAAATGCAAGAGGATAACCATTGATTATGCCAAAACTCTTACAAAGTTAATTTTCACAACTTTAACTCTTTATTTCTTTATATATAGTTTAGTGTGAGCTTTAAACACCTTGGATTTCGATTTAAGAGTGAGTCTTTGTATAGAAAACTCTTATTTAGGTTTAGAGTGAGCCTTAGAAAACTATTGTATAGGTTTGAGTATTAGCCTTGATAAAACACTTGAATAAGGTTTGAGTGTAAGCTTTGAAAAAACACTTGTATGGTTTGGTGTGAGCTTAAATACTAAGTTGAGTGTGAGCTTGTAAAATACTATTGATTTAGTGAAACACCCAATTGGTGAATTAGGGAGTGGATGTAGGGTTGGTTAATACCAGAACCACTATAAATCTCTTGTGCTCATTCTTCTCCTACTCTTTCTCTAGTCCTTTATTTGTGTGTGTTTCCTCTAAAATTCAAATTACCCACCAATTCAACCCCCCTTCTTGGTGCATAAGGGCCAACATGAATATAATGAAGATCTATTTTCACTATGGGAAGCTTTCATCAAACATCCTAAGTTCCTTATTGATGAAGTTCATCCTTTCTTCATTAAAGGGCTTAGTGAAAATAACCACACGTTGGTTATTAGTGTCAATAAACTCAAGCACTCCATCACCATTTTGGACATGATCTCTAAGAAAATGATGTATAATGTCAATAAGCTTACTTTTTAAATGTGAATAGGATTCTTAGAAAGATTTATTACACTTGTGTTGCGACACTTGATGAGTTATTATTTCATCCAAAGAACTTGAGTTCAATAATAACTTGTCATATATTTTGCTTTGGTGATGGATAAGGTAACTAAAACTTGTTTCTTGCAAGAAACTAAACACTCACTAATAAATTGGTAAGTTCCCAAAGTGATCTTCCTATCCAACAAACTACCAGCATAATCTGCATCTGAGTATCTAAAAAGACTAAAAGTTGAATTTGGAGGATATAAAAGTCTTAAGTTCTTGCCATGCAAATATTTCAAAATTCTTTTAACCACATGCAAATGAGATTCCTTAGGACAAGATTGAAATCTAGCACATAAGGAAATAATAAACATAATATTAGGGGCCTAGAAATGATAAGATAAAGGAGAGATCTAATCATACCTCTAGTGAAACCTCATTTATAAAGCCTGCTTGATAGTGATATAATAACCTCTTCAAGAATCCCAAAATCTATCATAAAAGTCCCTTGATTTAGGGGAGAAACATTACAATAATTTGGGAGAGGGTTCGATTGGAGGTTAAGCCTTCTAGAATTTAGTTAGACAATCATCTTGTTATCAATGAGATCTTGAATCTTGTGTCTCAGCCTATAATGTTCATCAGTGTTGTGACCTACTCCTTGATGAAAAATGTAGTAAAGATTGATGTTATATCCCTTAGGCAGCAGGTTAAGAGGTAGTATGGGGCTAAAGGCTTCAGCACTCCAATTTTCTGCAATCTTTCAAATTCCTTAGACAGAGGCATCTCCAAATCAATGAACTATCTTGACGCTTTTAATATGTTGACACTGCATTTTATTCCCATCAGCATGAGGCTGAGATGGGGTAATTCTTCTTCCCTTATACTCTCTTCTTGACTTAGATTTTAATTTTTTAACTTGCAAACCTGTTTTTCAAAGGTCTTTAAAGTTTCTAACCAACATTCCTTGGATTTTAGTTCCAACATTAGGCAAAGCCCCTTTAATAATCATTATGACCTACTCTATCTCCATAGGCCTCATGGTTGCCTCTGAAGTTGTCTTCTTCCACCTTTTGATATAATCATTAAAGCTCTCACCTATTTTTTGCTTCAAAGATTACAAGTCTTACAATGTGACCTCCATATTTGAATTACAAGCATAATGCCTTTTAAAATCTTACATAAACTCTTTCTAGTCCTCCCTAAAGTCTTTGGCTGATTGAAATACCATGTCTTTGCAAACCCTTCCAGCAACAACTCGAAAAGCTTTAGCATAGTATTTATAGGAATCCTAGATGCCTTCATAACTAGCACATATAAATGGACATGGTTTTTGGCATTCTAAACCCTTGTGAACTTTGAAAGCTCAAGTATACAAAAGTTAGCTATTAGCTTCTCAGGTTTGCAGGCCTGTAATTCCTCAATGTTTGTTCCCCTCTCCAAACCCTTAACACCTAAGGCCTTTAGCATTTTCTCTAACTGCTTGGCAAAATTATCAATCGACTGCTTTCTATCTCACTTTCCAAGGGTTTCTCTAGAACGATAGTTGTACTTCCCACTTTCTTGGCAAACTTGCTTTCATGGTATTCTTCCATCCCAAACAGATCATCATCAACTGCCATGAGTTAGGGTGTTTTCCATTGGTGTTTTGGCTTTGTCATTTCTATTAGTAGAGGTCTCCCTTTTCTTTAGAATCTCATTGATGCACTTATTTACCTCCTCAGTAATCTTCTTTTCCATTTTGTGATTGAAGTTGGCCATCATCTTGTCCAAGATCTTTGGTGGTATGGTTGGTTCCATGATTGAGTCGACTTTTTGGCTTGGAGTCTAAGTCTTACTCTTTCTAGTAAGTTAATTCCTCCTTTTTCTTCTACGAGGGTATGGATGGAGCTATGATGGCTACTAGACAGGGGTTATTAGTATGATGCATAAACAAATAATCAAAGCATGTATACATGATATGTTAAGTAATTTTGCACAAGATACATCCAACCTTATTTCTCCCATACATAAGGTCTGGTGGCTCTTTCCTAGGTGGGGTCTCATTCTTATATCATCATGGGGTAAAGAAACTATGGGATCACCTTGGATCGAGAAGAGTTAAAGACTCAAAAGAATATATACATAAAGATACTAAAAGGAAGAACTCTTTAAATTACTTGAAGAAATATGTATAAGCAAGGAAAGAAATCCGTTTAAGGAGAGAGAAATGTACACAAAAAGAAGTTACATAGTAAGGAAGGGGAAATACATAAGTATTTATATGTAGGGATAATTACATAAAGAGGGATAGGGTTACATTTATGCTTAAATTATAGGTTGTTAACCATATTCAACGAGGACTTTCACTCTTCTTTGAAGAAATGCAAACAAGTTAGGTGCCCTATTCCAGGGTACTAGTGGTTCCTACATATGCCTAATGGTTGAGAAGGTTGTTGCAGTTAATGTCTCCCATAAGCTTCGGGGGTGATTGTCGTGATCCCTTATTCAATATACTAAAAGGTACTAACCTTATGAGTGATAACTCCTCCTCGCAATCTCTTAAGCCCAAATAGAGCTTAGGTCTTAAGTTTGAGAACCATAGATTTATTTAAAGGCTCATAGTGCTCATGGTAAAATGTAAAGGCTATATGAATGTAGTGGACTTATTCAATAACAAGTTTAAAATATTAAAAGTGAACCAAAGATTAAACGCAAAGTTAATTTTGGGTCACTAGTGGAGTCGCCATTATGAGTGCCTTAGGTTTCGGAGCTGCACTTGTACAGGTGAAATCTTACTTGCAACCTTATCCTTTTATCGATCAATAAGGGATTGAGATGATAAAGGTCTCTACATTAGTAATGACCCCAAGGTATGACAAACACTTAGATCAACGGGGGATCCTTTTAGGCCTTACGTGATTTCAAATTCTTTAGTCCAAAATTAAGGTAAACAGGGGACCAATTACGGGACAATACATTGGTACCACTTGACTTTAGTCGGGACAAGAATCTAGGAAAGGTTAAATCTAAACCTAATCTAAGTCACTCAGAAGACCCATTTTGTCTTCATTCCATTAGAGATTGGGTTCCAAAATTGGGTACGGCTTAGGGAAGAGATTAGGCATACCTAAACTGCCCAAATATCAAGATTCGACCTTTAAGCATCTTTGGTTCACTTTTAATATTTTAATGAAGTTATTGATTAGTCTAATTAACACCCGTAAGCATATATCTAGCACGATTGAGCCAATCAAATCATCATTTTAATCTACACAGGAATAGGGTCATGCATTATGGCAAAGGGGATTATCATACATCCATTCATTCTCATCATTCATAATTAATTTAGGGTGGGGTCATGAATCATGGCAAATGGAGTTTTAGCATGCATTATCATCCATCCATTCAAGCACAGTCATCCATATGTTGGAATGAGTGGCAGATTAGGCAATCTAAGAAAGGGAGTAAATTGGGTTGTAAATAAAAACACATACAATGACAGAAATAGACTAAGCCACACACACAAATCAACATCAAGATTTTATGATGGTTTTGCAACATGTCTACTCCACTCCTTAAGTTTCACTTTGGCCTTTTTATTTCTTTTTCTAGGCTCAAGAAGAAAACCTTCCCTTTTCTAGGCTAAGGAATAACCTTCGCTTTTAAAAGCTCAAGGATAATCTTTCCCTTGGTATTTTTCTAAGCACAATACCAACCTTTACAACCACTAGCAAGGATAGATCCAAGTAGTGTCAGTGCCTCTCAATTAGGCAGCAAATACACTTTTAGTGCCCCAAGAAAACCTAGTCTCAAAAGAGTAACAAAAACAATCCTCATTTTACCCAAATACAAAAGTAACACCAAAAGGTTTGCATAAAAAACTTAGTAAATGTTTACATATTGTTCACGAGTGTTCACAAAGTTTCATCAATCATTTTGATCTTTAGGAATGCACCTTATGTACCTAAACTATAAAACTACCTATTGGAGTACATAAAGTTAAGTATGATAGCTTTTCTTCAAACTAGCCGTTAGAGGTGATAATGCTCTTTAAGTCATATCAATGCCCTTTGAACTTATAATAGATGGCTCCAACACTAATTAGTAATATTTTAACTCCTGTTAATCTAAACTTCAGCACACATTGGCTCATGATTAACACCTATTGTGGATTTCTAAGATAACATGAACTCGATGCTCTGTTTTTTAAACTTTGCACAATTCCTTTCCATGCCCAATGAGGAACTCGTAATGCCAGTTGGCAATGCCTTCAATGCCAATTGGAGAAGGACTAATACCAATTTTGACTTCTAGAAACTTTAGCTCAATCTTGGGCACTTTTCTAATGCCTGTTGTGAATAGTAACACTGTTGTGAGGGCAAGATCAATGCCCATTGTGAAAACACAATGCCCGTTGCAAGTTTCAATGTGTACAACTATGCCTAACCAATTGTTCAATGCCTTAATGTCTGTTACTGAATTTTCAATCCTCGTTGAATTGTCTAACGCCATGGCGAGGTCCAGAATGTATAGCTTATGTCATACCAATTGTCCAACTCCTGTTGCGAGTTGTCCACTGCCCATTGAATGTTCACAACACCATTTTAGAATCACATAATACCTGTTGAATGTGTAGAACTACACCTTTTAAACAAAAACACTTGGGGTCACATACCCTCAAAGTATTCACACCATTCTCCCATAACATTCTCACCTTAAAGGACATAAAAACACTAAAATGCAAACATTTGAACTTTTATTGGTTTTGTTATAGTTTTGTTATCATTCAAAATAGAGAAGTAATACTAATGCCTTAGGTTCACGTGTTCTCTAAACATTCTCCCCCTTTACATAACATTCTCCCCCTTTTTGAATGATGACAAAACCAAGATGCTTTAGTACCAAAAAAATACAAAACTCAAAAAATACAAAGGGAGACCAAATGTTAAAACACATAAATGGACGTCAAATATGTCACATTGGATACAAATCAAAACACATGAGTGATACCAATTAAAAAACACAATTGATACCAACCAAGGCATTTAAAAACTATACCAAATCAAAGCATCCAAAAATTCTCCCTTTTTTGTGATTATGACAAAAAGATATACTTAGCATTCTCCCCCTTTGTCAAGAACAAAAGAAAGATTCTCGCCTTAAAAAAATTTGACCAAAATCTCAAAACAAAAACAAACAAGATGATATAAAAAAAAAATACATAATAAATAGAGAATGCAAACTCCTTCTATCTATATATTTCCTTTTAATAAATTTCCTAAGATATTCAAACAAATACTCAGTTGACATAACTTCAGGCTACATGTTTTATTCACATGATTAAGAAAGCAAGAAAGGAAGGGTAACTACTAGAGTTCATCATTCAAACTCCTTTTTAGCATAAACATGGCAAACAATAAGGAGGATAGAGATACAATACAGATTATGATTTCCCAAAATATAAATCCCTTCTTAAATTTTGTAGCTCCAATAACCATTTGATTCTTGATTTTGAGCAGAGGGTAAAAATCTTTGAAACCTACAAAATTAAATTTTCTTTGATACTCATTTTCCTTTAGGTCCATGGGGGTTAGTAACATAAATATGTTCATCTCTTAACCTAGCATAGCAAAAGTATGTTTTATGGCCAAATTTTCCATAATAAAAGCATTGCCAAATGAATGCTTTCTTAAGCTCATTTGCAGAGCAATTGTGAGGTAGCTTCCTAAAAGATTGATGCCTAAAATATGGAGGAAATTAAACATTCTTAAAATACTTGGTTCCATAAATAAAGACATTATTTGCCTTTAGCTTGTGAGAGTGTGAATGAGAGCAGTAATGATCATTCACATGTGAAAATTTTCTTCTAGTTGTAGAGTGTAGCGCATTTTGCCTTCTTAGCTTATAAGATACATGCATATAATCATGATTAACCTTTTTCTAGGCCTTTTAGTATATGCATGTGCCAGTGTTGTGCCATTAGGCTTTGTATTATTATTAGCCTTTTGTGAGGAGGTTTGTGATTCAGTACCTTGGATGTTAGGTGTTCTAGAAAGTGAAGCTTTAATAAACATACTTTTAGAAATAGAGGAAAAGGCATGATTGTATCCAAATCCATGTTTCACACTAGTATCTCTTTGAAAGCCTAAAAGTAAATCTAGTTTAGGTAACCCAAGATGGAGGTAAATTGGGTTATAAACAAAAACACAAACAACAATAGAAATAGCATAAGCCACACACACAAATCAATGCAAAAATTTTATTATGATTTGACAACATGCATACTCCACTCCTCAAGCTTTCACTTAGGCCTTTCTATTTCTTTTTCTAAGCTCAAGAAAAAACCCTTCCCTTTTCTAGGCTAAGGAAGAACCTTCCTTTTTATAAGCTCATCGATAACCTTTCCCTTGGTATTTTTCTAGGCACAATACCAACTTTTACAATCACTAGTAAGGATATATCCAAGCAATGTCAAAGCCTCTTAATTAGGCAGCAAATGCACTTTTAGTGCTTAAGAAAATCTACTCTTAAAAGATTAACAAAAATAATCCTCACTCTACCCAAATACAAAAACAACACTAAAAGGTTTGCATAAAGAGCTTGCTAAATGTTTGCATGTTGTTCACAAAATGTTCACAAAGTTTCACCAATCATTTTGATCTTCAGAAATGCTGCTTACATACCCAAACTACAAAACTAACCATTGGAGAACTTGAAATTAAGTTTGATAGCTTTTCTTCAAACTAGCTGTTAAAGATGACAATATTTGTTGATTCTCAGCAACGCCCATTGAACTTGTCATGGATAGCTCCAATGCTCGTTAGCAATATTTCAATGTCTGTTGATCTCAACTTCAACACCCGTTGGCTCATGATCAACGTCTATTATAGATTTCCCAGAAAGCATGAACTTAATGCTCTATTTTTCAAATTTTGCATAGTTCCTTTTCACACCCGTTGAGAAATTAGCAATGCCTTCAATCCTTATTTGAGAAGCACCAATACCTGTTTCGAGTTTTAGAAACTTTAGCTCAATCTTGGGCACTTTCCAATGCTTAATGCGAATATGCAATGCCTGTTTGAGGGCAAGATCAATGCTTGTTGCGAGGTTTAATGTGCACAGCTATGACTGATCAATTGTTCAATGCCTCAACGACTATTGGTGAATTTTCAATCATTGTTGAATTATATAATGCCCATCAAAAAACCTTTAATGCATGTGGAAAAGTCTAGAATGCATAACTTATGTCATACCAATATGCTTATTGTAAGTTGTTTAATATCTATTGAATGTTCATAACACCCATTTGAAATCTCACAATGCTTATTGAATGTGCACAGTTGCACCTCTTATACAAAAACACTTGAGGTCAAATATCCTCCAAGCATTCATTCCATTCTCCTTCAACATTCTCTCCTTAAAGGATATAAAAACACTAAAATACAAACATTAAAACTTCTTTTGGTTTTGTTATAGTTTTGTTATCATTAAAAACATATCATTCAATGTAGAGAACTAATGTGAATGCCTTGGGGTCATATGTTCTCTAAACAGTCTCCCTTTTGACACAACACTATGATCATATAGGATAAGAATCAAGGCCAAGTTCATGGCCTAACTCAAGTAATAGCACCTACACATAAAAGGAGAGAAGAAGCAAGTAATCAAATGATAAAAAACAAATAATAACAACTAAAGGAAAAGTATATAAAGTCCTTAATAACTATCTTAAAACACCTCCAAAGTCAAGGTCCCTAACCATGCATCTAGTGTCCATGGTAACACATCTCAACATCATAAAATCAATAAGCAAATAGAAAATAAATGCACGAATCATGAATATATGAAGAAGCAAACATCCAATGCCAGGCATTTGGAGAATGTTGGATGGCCTAGGGCAAGAATCATCACAAAAGGGATCCTAAGATTAATGAATCCTTACCCTATATAGCTTTAACAAAGCATGACATCCATATGTACCACTAACCATATAGGGTTAGCATACAACACAAGAATGGGAGAGATTAAAGGCTAAAACACTATTCATATATTCTAAACGCAAACATAATGATAAAAGAGACTTTTAAGTTCATAGAAACCTTAAGTTCCTCACTTGGTCACTATTAAAAGAGGGCCAAAATAGAACCTTAACACCATACTAAATCATAAATAATAGGAACATGAAACATTGTATATAAAGAAGTTGTGAAATCACTTAAATATCAACCTCAAGTTCCATTTTTAATGTGAATAGGGATCGTAGGATGTTTAACCTACCCTTATTCTACTACTGGAATATGGGAACACCTTAAAAAGGGTTTTAGAAAAAAGGAAATCCAAATGGAGAGGAAAATACAACTTTGTAGAAAATTGCTACTAGTCAAGCTGAGCTAGGTTGTACAGCCTACAATTAAGGTTGTACAACCCCTATTTTTTAGATTTTAAAATAGGAAATGACAAGAAGAAGAAGAATAAATGGGAGTTAGAAGGGTTTTCCTGGATGTCTTTATGTGTTTTTATGCTCTTAAATGATCACAAGTTAAATATTTTCCTCCAAAATACTTAGAGAATGCATAAAGTTGAAGAAATTAGGTCAAGTTCTACCTTGAAGGGGTGAGTTAGGGTTTAGAGTTTCTAAGTTTGAAGGGTGTTTGAGAAGTGATTTCAGTAGAGTAACCTTAGGATTTTCAAACCTCTCTAGGGGGTATTTACAGGTGTGAGATGAGCACAAAGGGCCAAAAATGGTCCTGGTTAACCATGGACATGTCCAATTATAGAGAAGGATATAAAGCTCCTAGAATTAAGGTTTGCACATGTGTTGTATAACCAAACATATGTTGTACATCCATTTGTTAGGGTTGTATAACCTTAGGGTTTATTGAAGGGACCAATTCTAGAAGGTTCTCAAGGCTAGAGTTTTAGGGTGGGTTGTACAGCCTTAGGTATGGTTGTATAGCCTTAATTTATGGGTTATACAACCTTGCTTGATGGGTTTCTCTAAATAATAAAATTAATGTTCTCTAAAAGCTTATATGCTTTTCCTTTAGTTTATACCCAAGACCAATCAAGATATTTATTGATGTATTTCTCTAATAATAAGATTATATATTATTTTCATGTTGCACTCGCATATATTTTGAAAGATACATCTTTTATGTCAATCTATTGTATTTAAGTAATTTATTTCTCTAAATACTAACCCTAAAACTAAAGTTAACATTACAAAAAATTTTAGGATGAAAATAGTTTCAAAATAATTTATTACATGTGTATAAAGATAATTTGTAATATGTATTTATTTTCAGCATCTAAAATTAAAATCAATTTTACTTTAAATAAAAAGAATTATGAATTTTCTTTCTTTTCAAAAAACTCCAAAAAAAGATCAAATTAAATGTAACAATGAGGTGAAAATTAAACTTGAGAATGTTGAATAATTAGTACTCAATCTATATGTGCAATCATTAAAATTAAGAATTAAGAACCAAAGGTTAAATATCTTCATGCTTTGCAAATCAAAGGAATAACATTGAAGGCTCCTAATTTTAGGTGGCAATTTTTTATCCGACTTAAGCCCACTTGAAAAAAATGACAATAATATGAAATGATCTGGAAATTTTTAGATTGGGTTAGGTCAAGTAATGTTCAATCCAATGGGTCTAAATTAAATTGAATCGGTTGACCCCTGACCCAATCTAATTGACCCGATGAAAATTTTAAAAAAATTATTATTAAATATATAAAAGGCATAATAATTTTAAAAAAAGAAAGAAATTTATTTCAAACAAATATTTAGATTATTTAATTAACTTTAAATTTAAAATCAAATTTAAATTTAACATTGATATTTTTATTTAAAATATAAAGAAATTTATATATTTTAATAAATTTATTAATTTTACTATGTCTTTTTATGTGCCCAAATTACAATTTCTTATTTATTATGATAAATTATTTAGTAAAAATAAAAATTATTTATTGTGTTAAAATAATTGTATTGCAATTTTTAAATTATTTAATACAGTGACAGATATTATTATGACAATATTATTTCTCCTTATATGTAATTCGAGCTACTATATTATGATAAAAATTATGATGAAAAAAACATATGTCATAATTTATCATATTTGCTCATTTACTATAATTTATATGATAAAAGTTTTTGAATTATAAATTTATGGGTTCAATGATTAAAAAAATTCAAACGTTTTCACGAATTTTTAATTATATCTAAAGTTTATAATTAAGTCATATACATTATAATTTAATGAATTGATTTTAATTATATCACAAGTAAAAATCAATATTTAATGAAGTGTATATTTATATGCAATTGACCCTTATATTTTTTCAACTAGTCCAATTAAATTCAAAATTAAGTTTCAATCTTGCTAAGATAACATTTTTATTTTACTCAATTTAAATATTTCTTCACAAAAATATCAAATTTTATTTTTATGTTAGTTGATAAATAAATAATTTTATATTAATTTCATGTTCTAAAATTATAAAAATTTATTTTATATATATTTAAATAATAAATAAATAAATTTTTAATTTTTTATTTTAAAGATAAATTTTTTTGAGAATGTTTAGGTTCATATCATGTAATTAATTTTTAAATATTTCTTAAAATTTTTTTATTTCAAGTGGTTTAAATAATTTATTGTTTAAAATATATTAATTAATTTTAAAGAGAATGAAAGAAAAAATTTTTTTAAATGAGAGACTGAGAAATTTATAAATTATAAATTAAAATTTCAAAATTTTTAGATTTTTATATTTAAGTATAAAATTATCAAATAAAAGTATATATCATGTTAACTAAACTCATGTAATTGATTTTTTAAAATATTTCTTAAAGCTTTTATTTTTAATGATTTATATAATTTATTATTTAAAATATAAAAATTAAATTTTTAGAGAGAGATTGAGAAGTATTTTCTGAATTATAAATTTAAAATTTAAAATTTTATATATTTAAATATAAAATTAAAAATTTTCATATAAAAGAATATAATAAAATTATTTAAGCAAAAAGGGGATTAAATTGAATATAAAATAAAAGTATAATCCTAATTAAGTTCATGTAAATAAATTTTAAAATATTTTTAAAAAGTTTATTTAAATAGTTTAATAATTATTTAAAATAAAGTAATTAATTTTTAAAGAGATTGAAAAATTTTATGAATTATAAGTTTAAATTTTAAAATTTTTATTTTTAAAGTTAAATATAAAATTAAAATTCATCATCTAAAATATGAAATAAATTTAACCAAGTAAAAATAAGATTAAATTGAATAAAAAATAAAAACATCATCTTAATTAAACTTGTGTAGTTGGTTTTTTAAATATTTTTTAGAAGTTTTTATTTGAATAGTTTGAAATTTTACTATTTAAAATATAAAATTAATTTTTTAAAGAAGATTAAGAGAATTTTAGAAAATGAGAAATTGAGAGATTTTTATGAAGTGTAAATTTAAATTTTAAAAATTTTAAATTTAAATATAAAATTAAAATTCATCATACAAAAGTATATAATAATTTTAATTAAGTAAAAATAAGATTAAATTGAGTAAAAATAAAAGTAGTATATTAATTAAGTTGTAAACTTAATTTTAAGTTTAATTGAATCATTAAAAAAGGATAAGAGTCAATTGAGTTAAAATATACTTTGCTAAATTCTGTTTTTGACTTGAGGTATAATTAAAATCAATTTGTCAAATTACAGTATAATTGACTTAATTAGAAATTTTGGATGAAATGTATAATCATATAAAGGTT
Organism: Omphalea diandra; assembly: GCA_949677035.1. Lineage (NCBI taxonomy): Eukaryota > Viridiplantae > Streptophyta > Magnoliopsida > Malpighiales > Euphorbiaceae > Omphalea > Omphalea diandra. The sequence continues at coordinate 19,858 of CATIWR010172204.1, forward strand.
TGAATTTTTGAGTAATTAACCTAAATTTTCACCATAATATTTTTAAATAAGTTAATACGTAAAAGAAATTTATCACAATTTTACTTTTTTTATAATAATTGTAATAAATTTGATTTTTATCACAATAAAATTACATATTAAGAAAAATTTAATTTTATCACACAAATTTTTATCAAAATATACAAATTTTTTTATAATGAGTGATTTTCTATAATTGGACATTATATGTTTGTTTTTAGATTAATTTAAATTATGATATATGACTTGAATATAATTTTATGTGGACTTAATTCAATTGTTTCATTATATATAGTCATTTGCTCAAAAAAATAAATTATATTTAATTTATTAAGCATTTAAATAAAAATAAAAATTTTAATCAAGTTTCATTTTATATTAAATCTATCTTACTAAATATAATTTTTTAAAAGAAAATGATTATTTATCTCTTAATAAATTATGAGAAAATACAGCATAAATGATAAATAAATCCAAATGGACTTTTTAAAATTGAATAATAAATGACCCGACCCAAAATATCAATTTTAAGAGTAAACCCAAACTCGCCCAAACTTCAAGCTATTCAAAACTAAAATGCATCGACATGGAAATGATCCAATCGGAAAATGATCCAACTGAAACAACCCAACTAGTTTGCCAACTCTACTCCTAATATTGTTGAAGTACGATGGATTCCCCATCCCTTAAGTTGGTTAAAACTCAACATAAATGGGACAACTCTTAGTTTGCTAGATGGTCGTGGATGTTAGTGTTATGTTCAAGGTTCATCGTGGCTTTTGTGCATGGGTGTTTGGCAACAACATTGGTCATATGTTTTGCTCATGAAGGGGAATCAACTATTTATCTTTACAACATGCAAAGTTGTTTGGTTGGTCTAAAATATGGTTAGAATGTGATTCTACTTGCATAGTTTATCTTGTCCAATGTAGATCTTCGGATCTTCCTTGGAAATGGAAAATCTTACAAGTAAACTCGATTATTTAAATGGATTTTATAATTACTCATATTCTTTAGTGAAGACAACAATAACAGATGCCTTCTCAGTCTATGCTACCCAACAATCTTCTTTTTCATGGTAGGCATCATTTCCTACTATTTGTCATTTCTGTGATGTTTTCGTTGTCCTTCATCATGAAGAGTTCCCATTCGGTGACATATATCTCCAAACGGCTTGACTTGACCAAGGTAGTGCCTTCATGATAGTTCTCCAAGGTATTCCATATGGCATGTGCTGTTTGACAATGCTGCACTCTCCCAATCTCCTCTTTTAAAAGTGAGCTTAGGAGAATGGCCATTGCTCTTTTGTTTCTGCCATTTGATTTTCGATGAGCTTCAACCCATTCATCCCTTGGGATTAGTTCTTCATTGCCATCCACAACTTTCGTAGGTGGCTTCCATTCCTTGATAACTACATCCCAAAGGTCCACCACATCTATGTCCAGGTAGATCTCCAT
>CATIWR010172227.1:0-15913 GCA_949677035.1 Omphalea diandra
TTTATAAGTGAATATGGATCCTAGACCCTTTAGTGTTCCCCTATTATACTAGTAGAGCCCATAAACATCACAAAAAAAAAAGAGTTTAAAAAAGAAGAAATCTATATGAGAAGAAGAAAGCTTTCTAAGTTGTGTCCCATACTGATAAGGGTTGTACAACCTAGAAATAGGGCTATGTAGACTACTTTAACTTTGTACAACCTTCATTTTCTTGGTTTTTGAAATTAGAAAAGGAAAAAAAAGAAGAAAATAAAAGGGAAGGTATGAAGGTCTTTTTGATGCTTTTTAATGATTATATTTTCTTCAGAGGCTCACCATTTGATTTTTATCCTCCAAAATGCTTAGGAATGCTCAAGGAATACAAAGACAAAGCCTTATTCTACCTTTAAAATGGTTCGGATGAGTTAAGGTTTAGTGTTTTTGTTCTAAGTTATTGTTATGGAGAAAATTTGATTGAGTTTCCTTAGGGTTTCCAAGCCCCTCCTCCATCTTCAGCTAGTGGGGTATTTATAGAAGAGGGAAAGTGTATCAGAGCTTAGAATGATTTTGGTTGGATCTTATTCATATCCAATCATAGAGAATGAGATGAAGGTTCTAATGTTAAGGCTTGAAGGAAGGTTGTGCAACCAATTTATGGGCTATACAACCCTTACACTTTGTTGTACAACCTTGGGTTAAAAAAAAGGACTAGTTATGCAATGTTCTTGGGTTTAAAGATTAACCCTAGGCAATACAACCTAGTTTAGTGGAATGTACAACCCATTAAATAGGGATTGTAGCCATGGGCATGGTGGTGGGCTTGGTCTTACATTTTTCCAAACTCTCCTAAGGCCTTGTTCCCTTCCTTTGCCAAATCCCCTTGCATTTTAGTGAATAATTTTAGTGATTTTCATCATTAGACTTGTAAGTCAAGACCTAAAATCTAATGCTCATAGAATCTTAACTAGATTCACAAGTAGTTATTAAGCCTATACAAGTAACACAAACTCAAAAAAGGTTTATAAGAACACATTAGAGCCTTAAGAGATATGGATTTCTTTAAGTTGACAATAGTGAAGTGATGCTTTTAGACCAAAATGAGCCCACATCCTATTAAAAGGCCATGGATAATCCAAACTCTAATATAATCCACATATGATAATTAAGTACAATTGGATTGATCCACCTGATGGTTTAAAAACTATTAGGTGTAAATGGGTTTTAAAAAAGAAAATAGACATGGATGGTATTATGCATATCTATAAAGTAAGGCTAGTTGCAAAAAGGTATAGCACAACACATGGTATAAACTATGATATACCTTTTTGCCAATTGTTATTCTTAAATCCATTTGAATTCTTCTTGCCATAGTTGTATATTATGATTATGAGACTTGGCAAATAGATGTCAAAATAACATTTCGTAATAGAAATCTTTTTAAGGATTTGAATATTACATAGCCAAAAGGTTTTGTCAGTCTTAAGAATTATAAAAATGTTTGCAAAAGCTTTAAACATCCATCTATAGATTGAACCAAATATCTCAAAATTCGAATCTTCATTTTGATGAAGTAGTTAAAGAGTTTAGCTTCATAAAAAATGAAGATGAACCTTGTGTTTACAAGAAGATAGTAATAGCACAATAGCTTTTTTAGTGTTATATGTTGACAACATATTACTTATTGGAATGTTGTTCATACCCTATAAAATGTTAAATTATGGTTAGGGAAATGTTTTTTAATGAAAGACTTAGGTGAAGTTGCCTACATTTTAGACATTAATATTTATAGAGAATGATCTAAAAGACTTATTGGCCTAAGTCAAAGCATAAACATTGATAAAGTACTAATAGGTTCAGTATGTAAGATTCCAATAGAGGATTTTTGCCAATGTTATATGGCATTACTCTTAGCAAGATTTAGTGTCCATATAAATAGGATAAGTGAGAGCACATAAGTAAGATTCCATATGTTTCTGCTATTGGATCCCTCATGTATGTCATGTTATGTACTTCACCTAATGTCTCATATGCACTAAGTACAATGAGTAGGCACTGGTCAGATCTATGTGAGAATCACTAGACAATAGTTAAGAATATCCTTATGTGTTTAAGAATGTCTAAGGATTCATTCTTAATATATGGTGTTCAACTAGACTGATCAAACCTAGATCAAAGCTCTCTTTTGATCTTGACAACATAGATTGAAAGGTTCTAACATCTTTTTTAAGTATTATATATGTATAAATTAACTTAGAAACACATTAGAAGTTGAATTGAGTTGAATGAAAAGGGAATGCAAATCTATCCTTTAAATCACGACTAAAACTTTGAGATCATTACCATTACTCTAGAAAGATAAGAAATCAAAATGGATAGAGAGATTCATAGTGTATGTTGTGATAGGAATCACAATCGCTAGTTTTAAATGAATTTGAAAGATCTCCAACAACCAATCAGAGGACCAACCAAGCTAGGCCACATGTTAAAGAGTTGTTGAAGATTCAAAATTTGCAAGGGAAAAAAATAGTAGTGATTGCAGCACAATTCAACCTAGAACTCTAAATCTTTGGACTGACGATCACTTATTCCAACACTATCTTAGCATTGATCTCAACACAGAAATATCAATAGCAACATTTATGATATGTTAGAGGGTATCAATGCCTAGTTTTTAATGAACCAATGCTAGGATGTTGCATATCATTAGCCATTGGACACATTTGAAGATCGTGATTGAGAAAAGGTAAAATCTAGAGAGAAAAGTAGTTCATGACCATGATATTTATATCTCAATTAACTTGCCTTTGATAAGCATTTAATGTAGGAGTTTGCCATCAACTTTGGAGATAGTTTCATTTGTAACAGCTATTTAGTGATTGAAACCTATAAATACTCCAAATGGCTTCAAATGTAAGAGAATAGTAATTAATAATGACCAAGCTCTTACAATTTGATTTCTCAACAACTTAACTCATTTATGCTTTGTACTTAGGGTTGTTAAAGGTTAGGTGTTAGCCTTAAACACTGAGGATTAGGCTTTAGAGTGAGCCTAAGTGATAAAACTCTTATTTAAGATTATGTGTGAGCCTTCAACATAATTGCAATTGGGTTTAATGTAAGCCTAAACACTAAGTTAGTTGTGATATTGTAAAACACTATTAAGAGTTTATAAGATACGTAATTTGAGAATTGGGAAGTGGATGTAGAGTTAGTTAATATCTAAACCACTATAAATTGTTTATATTTATTTTTCTTATACTCTTTCTCTTATTATTAGTTACTTACTCTCCTAGTATAAATTTAAAATTCCCACTAATTCAACTACCCTTCTTAGTGCATAATGGCCAACAAATGGTATCATAACACAAGTCTTATTTCTTGTCTTCATTACTTGAGAAAAGATCATGGCACAAGAAGGAATCCACTTTCACCTTAAACCATTCTTTGATGGATCCGATTATGCTCATTAGAAGTATATAATGGAGATCTTACTTGATAATCTTTAGGTTGTTGTTGTAAAGGACTAGAAGCTACCTACCAGAGTTATTGATGGTAGTAAGGAATTGCTTCCAAGAGAAGAATGGGTAGAGGCACATAAGAAAGCAAATGGCAAGAACAAGAAAGTCATAACCATCATTTTGAGTTCTATCTCAAGCTAGGAATTTGAAAGAGTTCAACATTATCACACCGCCCATGTGATATGGAAAACCCTATAGGACTACCATAATGGTACAATACAAGTGAAATCAAGTAGATTGGAGATGTATGTGATGAAATGGGAGTTTATGAAGGAAATTGAATTCGTCACTGATATGACAAATGGACTTCTTGCCTTTGTCAACAATATGAAGAATTATGGGAGAACTCTCATCGATCGTAAGGTAAACACTAAAATCTTTAAGATGCTTCCACTATAAAAGTTTTAAGGCTAAAATGTGTAGTTTAGAAGAATCCAATCATAACATTAGAGAAGTACCAACTAGTGTCTTAATTGGAAAACTTCTCACTCATGAGAAGATGATTAAGAAAGATGAGAAAAAAAAGGAAGATGAGGGTATAAGAAGACAAAGGAGAAAATAAGATTCTTGCCCTTAAATCCTTGAGTAAAGATAAAGAGGTAAAGAAAGCTTAAGTGAAAGTGATGAGAGTGGCAAGGAGGAAGAAGAGCTTGTTATACTCTTTAAGAGATCCAAGGAGCTCATGAAGAGAAGAAAGAAAAAAATAAACCTCAAGAAGACATCATCCAACATCAATAAGAAGAAAAATGATATGACTTGCTTTAAATATGGGAATCAAGGCATATTAAATTTGATTGTCCTAAACTTAATAAGAAAAGGGATTCAAAGCCACTTAAGATGATGACTGAAGTAAAGATGAAGAAGATAATAGGGCTACCAACTTTTGCTTCATAGCTTAAGAGGACTCCTCCAATGAGGTAAGTACTTCCTTTCAATCTGGATATGACATTGATTATGAGGATGAGGATGATGAGCTACTTGAAGCCATGTCCTTGAGATATGATCAATATAAATCTAAAATGAAAACTTATAAGAAAATGTGTTCTAAATTAAATGATGATTTTAACAGTTTAAGTGATCTTCTTTGTAGCATGAGAACCTCTAGTGAGAAACTCAAGAAATCTTTAGGACAAATTTTTTAAACTCCATCTTATATTGACTCTTTAATAAAAGAAAATGATTTTTTTTTTTTTTGAAAAATAAGGTTGTTGAGTTAAGAAATTCTTTCTCAAAATTTTGCAAAGGGTAGCAAACTTTGGATACAATCATTATATCTCAAAGGACACCTATTGTGAGACATAGTCTTAGGTTTAATGGGGCTTTTTCATTTACATCCTCCCCTTTCATCTTCATTAGAGTATCTATACCTCAAACATTTTGCATCGAGATGATTAGGAAGAAAAGTTCTCTTAGCACTAAGCCCCTATGCCTAAGGGCAAAAGAAAGGCACCCTAAGGTTCAAGGGCTAAGCCTCAAAAAGCTAAACATGCATCCGTATACACTAAAAGGCATGCTAAAATACACATACCTTCTGCTCCTCCTCGCACATGTCATTGCTTACATGCATATAGCCATGGCATGAGAAGGTCATCTACTCATGCCAAAGGGCCTTATCAAAGAAAGACTCACAAGTCTTAGCTCCAATTCCATTATTTCATGAGGTATGGTCATATAAATGTATTTTGCAATATTATAAAGCCTCGCCTTAAACTAGGCATCCTTCCAAGCCTAACCCCTTTAGACCCTAGTATGTTTGGGTATCTAAACAAAATGAATTTGCTTTGTGATTGTAGGTATCCTTAGAAGCCACCTATGAGGAAGATAATGATTAGCATATGGATAGTGGGTGTTCAAAGCATATGATCAAAAATAAGAAGTTATTGACATCCTTTAAAGAAAAGGATGGTGCCAATGTGACATTTGGAAACAATGTCAATGGTAAAGTATTTAGCATTGGCATAATTGATAAGAAATGTTGGCCCCTTATTAACAATGTGCTTTTAGTTGATGGTTTAAAGCATAATCTTTTTAGTGTAAGTTAATTATGCGATAGTAGTAACAAGGTTACCTTTAATTCTAATTAGCGTCTTGTCACCACCTTGGTTGATGAGAATATAGTCTTCAAAGGTGAAGGACAAGACAACACATACAAAATGGACTTAGACAACTTAGTTAACCAATCTTTTAAGTTTCTTATATCCATTAGCAATAAAGCATGGCTTTGGCATAGAAGACTTGTCATGCAAGCATATAGCTTCCCCAAAAGTTATCAAATGAAGAGCTAGTTAAAGGTCTTCTGAAGCTCAAGTTTTTGAAGAACAAGATATATGGACCATGTCAAATAGGGAAGCAACATCAAGCAATCTACAAACCAAAGAATGTTGTAAGTACTTCTAGGCCTCTTTCACTCATTCACATGGACTTAGTTGGACCTACTAGGAATGCTAGCCTTGGTGGAAAGCATTATGCATTTGTCCTAGTTAATGATTCTCGGGGTTCACTTGGGTTAGTTTATTGGCTCATAAGAGTGATGTTTTTTTATGCTTTTAAAAGCTTTACAATGAGAGCTCAAAATGAAAAGGTTACTTCATTTCTTCAATTATAAGTGACCATAGAAAAGACTTTCTAAATGAATTTCAAAATGAATTTTTTTTAAAACTATTATTTAGAGAATGGGATTTCACGTACTTTTTTGGCATATAAATGAAAGAGGTTACTTCATGTTTTCTATTAGAAGTGACCATGGAAAAGAATTTCAAAATGAACTTTTTGAAAACTATTGTTTGGAGAATGGGATTTCAATTTTTTGGCTCCTCCAATACCATAACAAAATGGTGTTGTAAAGAGAAAGAATAAAACATTGGTTAAGATGGCTAAAATCATGTTCAATGAGTATTCTCTTCCAAACTACTTTTGGACCAAAGCCATTAACACCTTTTGATATATTCCAAATAGAGTTTTTAAAATATCCATTCTAAATAAACATCGTATGAGTTATAGAATGGAAGAAAACTCAATATATCATACCTTAGAGTTTTTTGGTGCAAATTCTACATTTTCAATACCAAGGACAACCTTGGAAATTTCCTTCTAAAATTTGTGAGGGTGTCTTCTTAGGCTATTCTATCACTAACAAAGTCTATAGAGTTTTCAACAAAAAGTCAATGGTAGTTGAAGAATCTATAAATATTGTCTTTGATGAATCTACTAAACTTGATCTTAAGAAATGTACTATTATTAATGATCTTGTAGATAACCTTAAAAAGTTAGAGCTCACCTTTTCACTGAAGGAAAATGTGAATAAAATTGATAAACAAAAGTTAACTCAGGAACTAGAGCAAGTTCAACCCCAAACAAGAGAAGGACCAAGCTTAAGGACTTCCTAAGGATTAGAGATACTCTAAAGATCCCCCAAAGGAGTTAATCATTAGTGAAACCTCCAAGGGAGTAAGTCCTAGAGAATAATTAAATGCAAAAGATAATAATCTTATTTTTGTTTCTCAAATTGAGCCAAAATCAATTTCAATTGATGAGGCTTTTGATGATGATTGTGGGGGGATTTCGATGCAAGAGGAACTCAACCAATTTGAGAGGAATAAAATATGGGGATATATTTTTAAGCCCAAATATCATCTAGTTGTAGGTTACAAATGGGTGTTTAGGAATAAGTTAGATGAGCAAGGTTTCATCACAAGAAACAAAACAAGATTGGTTTCCAAAATGTACAACCAAAAGGAAGGCATAGACTATATTGAAGCCTTTGCCCTCCTTATAAGATTATAGGCCATTATGATTCTCTTAGCATATACATGCCATATGAATTTAAAGCTTTTTTCAAATGAATGTCAAAAGTGTTTTTTTAAATAGCTTTATTGAGGATGAAGTTTATGTTGAACAACTTCCAGAGTTTGAGTCTCATGATTTCCAAACCATGTTTTCAAACTAACTAAGGCCTTGTATGGTTTGAAAAAGCTCCTAGAGCTTGGTATGAAAAGCTTAGTTCTTTTTTTTTTTTTTTGAAAAATGATTTTGAAAAGGGCAAGGTTGATACAACACTATTTGTTAAAAGGCATGATAAAGCCGTTTTAATTGTTCAAAATTACATTGATGATATTATATTTAGTGCTACTAATGAGTTTCTTCATGAGGACTTTGTTATTTGTATGACTACGAAACTTGAAATGAGCATGATGGGTGAGCTCAAGTTCTTCCTTGGTCTTCAAATCAAGCAAAGCAAATAGGGCATCTTCATCAACTAATCTAAATACTCTAAGGAGTTGCTCAAAAGATTTGGAATGGATGGTTGCAAAAGTGCTAACACACTAATGAGCTCAACAATAAAACTTGACAATGATGAATCAGGTAAGCCAATTTATGAAAAAAAGTATAGAGATATGATTAGTTATCTCCTATATCTTACCACATCTAGACCTAATTTAGTTTTTTCTTGTGTGCTAGATTTTAACCATGTTCTAAAGAATCTCACTTGCATATGATTAAGATAATTTTGAAATATTTACATGGTAGCATACATTTAAGTTTATGGCATCCTAGGAATTCATCTTTTTATCTTCTTAGATATTTGGATGTGATTATGTTAGTAGCTTATTAGATAGAAATAGCACTTTCAAAACTTGCCAATTTATCAATGAATATTCAGTTTCCTAGTTTAGAAAAAAGTAAATTTCAATTGCCTTATTCACCACCGAAGCAGAATATGTGATAGTAAGCTATTGTTACACCCAAGTTCTTTAGATGAAACAACAACTTAAGGAATATAGCAAAGATGTTAATCATATATCAAATGTGACAACACAAATGTTACCAATCTTTCTAAAAATCCCATCCAACATTCAAGGAGCAAACACATTGACACAAGGCATTATTTCTTAGAGATCATGTGCAAAATGGGAATGCATTGTTGGAATTCATTGACCCCAACAACTAACTTACAGAAATTTTCAATAAACCCTTTAATGAAGAAAGGATGAACTTCATAAAGAGGGAACTAGGGATACTTGATGGAAGTCTCTAAGATGAAAATGGATCTCATTTTATGGATTCATGATTGCTTAAGGGTTATTGTTGAGATACTTGATATGCTTGATTATTGTATATTTGATGTGTTAGGTACATGAATCAATTCAACTTTCACTTAAGCTTCTTAATGTTCAATTACTTGAATTAATCATCAAAATATCAAATTTATCACTCTATATTTGGGCCATTTATGAAAAATTCTATTTTAAAAGTGGTTTATAAATCACTACCTAGACTAGTAAAAGTAATTATTATTTATAGGCTATTTTGGCTTTAAAATAGTTTCACAATTCACATTAGCAATTTCAAATCACCACTAAAAAAATTCAAATTTTCAAATCATTAACTTCATATATTTCTAAGGATTTTTTATCCATCACTCACATTTTTTGCAATTTGTGATCGCAAGACGTGTATAGTAATTGAAACTTTAAAGTATCTAGCGGACATTAACCATTGGTTTTTCAATTGATGCAACCCCCTTATTTATTACATTTCTAGCCAGTTTAAATCTTTTTTTTTTTTTTTGCTTATTTAAGCCCACTTAATACGTTTTATTCACTTTTTTTTTTGTTTTACATTTCCCCTTTCAAATCTCTTCTTTCTCTCTTAAAATTCTTTTTTTTCTTATACTATTTAACCTCTACTCCTTCTTCATCGCTTCTTAATGGGTTTAAGAAAAAGCATAAGAGCTGAGAAAGGAAAAAGCATTGCCTAAAGCTCCTCACCTCTTCAAAGACAAACCTTTCCACTTCAACTCATGAAAAGGGTCATGAAAGATAAGAAGGTAAGATATGAGCCAAACAAGAAAAAGATTATTCAATCAAATAAGATTTCTTCTTGAAACTCTGAAGTTAAAAGGTGAGATCACAGCCTTTCTCTTAAACCTTGGTTAGGTTAAGTTCATCTTTAGGGATGAACCAAGCTATGAAGACATTATGAGAGAATACATGTGCATAATGAAGATTAGCAAAGAAGCCAATTCCAAAACAGGTACATATGGTTTGCTCATTTGATGCTTTGGCCAACCTTATTCCATAACCTATGAATAAAGTTGTTCCATTTTTAACTTCTAACATGGCAATTTCATACCTTTTAACATCTCTTCATCTTTAGACCTTAATCTTTTTGGATTCTGGAAAATCATTTCCATTGAGAATTGGCAAGTCCCTAAAAAATTCACTTGCTAGAAACATAAAACCCCTCCCTTATAAGCTTCGTCACTGAATCATCACCTTTTCCATCAATGCACGAGGTGATGGAAATGAAAGGGTCTCTCAACAAGACCTAGCATTTCTTTATTACCTTATTGTAAAAAAGCCTATTCAAATTGGCCATTACTTTGTGGACCAATTGGACTATATAAGTACCTTTTATATTACTACCATTTATAGAATGGTAGGTCATTGACCCTAGAAACTTAGTCCTTTCTCACCTCAACTCTTTTTCCTAGCATAAACTTCTTTGACCTTAATTACCTAACAAATGCCAAGGCTAGAAGAGCAAATACATATGAATACTTGTTAAGAGAATAAGGTGTTTGGCTCCAATAAGCCTTTGAGCTCAAAAGAGGAAGAGACTCACAATTGAAAAGTGCCAACCATAAGAGGAACCCCTAACTGAATCAAAGGTAAAACCCAAGGTCCTTCCTCTCTCCATTTCTTTTGAACCCTCTTCTTTTTTGGCCAAAGCTTCCAAATTATTAAAAAAGGTCCTCAAGAGGCTCAACTTTCTCCAACATCTTCATAGGGACACAGTTAAGATACAAGAAAAGCTTGTCCTTCCACATACTTGCCATCTACAAGACTTTGAGTTGTTTAAAAAAGAGGAAAAATAAAAAGCACTAAATTAAGTTGCCAACAATAAAGAATAAGAAGAGGTTGGAGATAATGAGGAAGATGAAGATGAAGATGATAGAGATGATGACATTTCTCCTACTTTTTAGTTATCTCTACGTCTATTTTTTTTCATTCTTTTGTTTTCTTTTATGTTTGTCCAACTTTAAAGCCCATATGAAGTGATCAAACATTTACAATGCCTGAACTTCTGTCTTGTTTTTTTATATCTACTTAAGTGAACTATTAATTTAATGAATATTTATTTATGTTCATATCTCTTGTGATTCATGACTTGATATCCTTCTCTGTTTTATCATGATAAAGAGGGAGAGATAACATGTCATGCATATTAATATACAACTAAGGAGAGATAAGATACAACTAAAATGGACTTAGACATATAAACATGCTAAATTGAATGTCCTAAGGGGGATTGTTTAAACCTATGTGTTGTCATTCAATTTGAATCACTTAGAATCAACTTCATTTTCATATAACATTAACCTCCAAACCCCTTAAAGTGTTCATGAGTATGCATGACAAGCTTTATCCCTTGCATATTCAATATAGATTATCAAAAAAAAAAAAAAAAAGAGATTGTTGGACTAGGCTAGTCAAACCTAGGTCAAAGCTCTCTTTTGATCTTGACAACATAAAATGAAAGATTCTAGCATCTACTTTAAATATTGTCCATGCTAAAATTAAGTTAGGAATACATTCAAAGTTGAATGGAGTTGAAAGAAAGTGGAATGCAAAATTATCCTCTAAATTACGACTGAACTTTTAGATCATAATTACTATTTAAGGAAGATAAGGAATCAAAATGGACAGAGAGGCTCGTAATGTATGTCATGGCAAGAGTTACGATTACTACTTTTAAATGACTTTAGAAGATCTCTAATGACCAACCAAAGGACTAACCAAGCTCATGCCACCTATCAATGAGCTATTTATAGATTCAAAATTTATAAATGTAAAATAATAGTAGCAACCATGACACCATTCAACATAGAACCCTAAATCTCCATACTGATTCATGGTAGAGGTAGCTATCTATTATTCCAATGCAACCTTAGTAGCGATCATAATGCAAAATACTGACTACGACATTTATAATCTATTAGAGGGTACCAATGGCTAGTTTTTTATGAACCAATGCCAAAATGTCATGTGTCACTAGTCTTTAAACACATTTGAAGATCATGATCAAGATAAGGCAAAATCTAAAGTGAAAAATAGTTCGCAATAATGACATTCATGTATCAACCACGACTTGCCTCTAACAAGCATTTGATGCAGATTTTGCCACCAACTTTAAAGATTTAGAGACAGTTTCATTTGTAACAACTATTTGGTGGTTGAAACCTTTAAATACTGCACCAAATGGCTTTGAATGCAAGAGAATAACAATTTATTATGGCCAAACTCTTACAAATTAATTTCTAAAGACTTTAACTCATTCATTTTTTTATATTTTTAGTTGTTGAAGGTTAAGTATTAGCCTTAACCACTTCGGATTGGATTTTAAAGTGAGCCTAAGTGACAAAACTCTTATATAAGGTTGTGTGTGAACCTTAAACACAATTGTAATTGGGTTTAGTGTGAGCCTAAACACTAAGTTAGGTATGAGCTTGTGAAATACCATTAAGAGTTAGTAAAATACCTAATTGAAAAATTGGAGAGTGGACATAGGGTCGGTTAATATTCGAACCACTATAAATTATTTGTGTTTCTTTTTCTCCTACTATTTCTCTTACTTTTACTTGCTTATTCTGCCTCCACAAATTTTAATTCTTCACAAATTAAACTCCCTTTCTTGGTGCATAAGGGCCAACATATGGAGGATAAGAAGATGAACTAGTTGTAAGTGGTTACACATATACTAGCCTCTAGTCTAATAAGGATAATTTTGGGATTGCAATCAAGTTATGTGTTTTCTTTGAATGGAGGTGTAGTGAGCTGGAGAAGTTCATTTGAATGGAGGTGTAATGAGCTGGAGAAGTTCAAAGCAAGACACTATGGCTAACTATACAACAAAAATTGATTATATGCCTACCACAAAAGTAACTAAGGAAGCTATTTAGATCAAGAAATTTATGACTAGACTGGGTGTTATTCCTAATATTTCAAATCTAATGGACTCGTATTGTGATAATAATGGAGTCATGGCACAAGCTAAGGAACCTAGATCACATCAATAATCCAAACTCATGCTCAAGCATTTTCATCACATTCAAGAGATCATTAAGAGGGGAGATATGAAGATGTGCAGAGTGCTAACAAATGACAATACTAGTAATCCATTCGCTAAACTACTGTAATAGCTAAGGCATGAGAGTCATGCTAGTCAATAGGTATTAGATACATTTTTTATTGGGCTAGTGTAAGTGGGAGACTATTAGTGATACGTCCTAGACGCATTTTATAATGTATTTTTTTAATAATGTCATTATTGCATTTTATTAAATATCTCTATGATATTGTGTTTAAAGTAAATGATAAATTTCATGAATAGTTAATTTTGCTTAACGTCATCAAGTATGTGACTTGATAATAAATCTTAAGTAAAAGAATTTTATCCTAAATTGACTTTGATCGGTCATTATTATTGAGATAATAATAAATTAAGATGAATATGTTTTTGATTGATAATTATATTTTACTGGTCATGTATATAGGATATCAAGTCAAACACATAGATACATATTTCAGAAATATTGTATTAGATTGATTGATCGATCCACTGGATAAATTATCATAAATGACTCTTATGTAATAGCATTAATTTAACCCCCCCTGACTTAAAAATTACCATGAATTCCAATATGATGAACCTCAAGTTTTGATATAATCCAACATTATCTTTAACATGATGATTATACAAACTGAAATTAGACATGAAGTAAATTATATAGAGGAATATGAGTGATTAAAAAGAATTTGTCCCTTAATCATTAATGAGAAATATATCTCTAAGCTCTTTGATGAGTTAGAGTGAAAAAATTGCAAGGCCATATGGAGATGATTTAATAAAGGTTATCAATGTCATTTTACATCAATTTGTCTGGAGATCGAGAAACAATATGATCTATGTATTATATTCAATTAAGATATAATATGAAAAAAGAATTGTAATATTATTTGCAAAATAGGTTAGGTCAGATTAATGAACTTTATATAACTTGAGTAATTATAATGTCTTACTAGAGACCATTTATGATTTGTGAGTTAGAAATAGTTTTGACTTGTTGTCAATATTATGTGAACCTATAAGGTTGCACACTTAAAATAAACTTAAAATGAAATAATATTTCTTACTCTTTTACTCTTTGGACATATATTTGTAACTAATATAATTAGAGACATTATCTTAAATATTTAGATATATATTTTGTTTGAAAAGTTAAAATAAAATAGAATATCTAATTGGCATTAAGATATAATAGCCCAAGGATCTCTTTGAAAATGGAGAGTATTCATGTTACATTCAAAAAACAAAAAAAAAGAGAAAAATAATGAAACTCTCAGGTGCTAGCATACCATTCACTTTAGAGACAATCTTTTCATATGGATACTTGCAGAGGACATTTATCTTTTGGTAACATCTAAATTCGACTTCAAGTTTGAGGTAAGATGCTACCAATGTAAATCCTCTCTTTGTCTTTCAACAATATTGAAATTGTGCTTGAATTGATAAAATTCACATCCTTTTGATAGATTTAATCGAATTGCATGAATTTTTGTGGAAGTTTTGTATATTTTAAATTTTTTTTTTTTGTTAAACTTGTTCTACAAAATCTAACAAATTACATATTTGATTTCTTAATTGGTTTTTGAAATGTCAAAGTAGCAAATCAATGGATCTTTCTTGAGCATGACATTTAAGGTAAAGTTTTAAGTCTTTAATTACTGGAGCCACTTGCTTTAATAATGACAGTAACACATGTGGTTTGAGAAGATGCATGTTTGTTATGTTGTAAGGTTTTATTTCTTTTGAACTTGACTATAGACTTGTAGATAATTCATAATAGGGGTGTAATTGAGTTGAGTCAAGCCGAATCCTATCAGGTTTGAACCTGAGCTCGACTTGAAAACTCGAAATTTGAGCTCGATCAACCTTTAATTTTGAAACTCGAACTCGATCAAGTACTTGAATACTCAAGCTCGACTTGATTAGGCTCCTTCATTTATATCATTTTTTTTTTATAAATCTTATAAATTGAAATTTGGTTCTAATGAACTCGATTAAGTATGGATCGATTAAGTTCAATTAGTAATATTGTAAAAATAAGTCTGAATTCAATTAGATACTTGAGCTGCTTCAGTCGAGTATTTTGATACTCAAATTATACTCGTTCGATTAGACGAGTTATTCTACCTCGAGCTCAACTCACTTAATTTCAAGTAGTTTGTGAGCTATCTCAATTCATTTACATCTCTAATTCATGATATAATTTAAATATATTATTTTTTTTAGATAAATGTAATATATTATTTCAAATATATTTATAGATGTTAAACTAGAATCAAAATATTAATTATACAATATACAATTAAATAAATATTATTTATTTTTAAAATAAATATTGCATAAATATAATTTTTAATTACTTGTTTTATAATTTTTAATAATTTATTTTCATTAATTTTTCAATCTTTGATATTTTAAATATTTGAGATTTCTATTTGCACCAATCTTCATTAATTTTATCAATATGTCATCTCTATAATAAAAGCTAAATGGAGGATAATAAAATAAATTATGAAGTCCATGGGCTACTACACCTCAAATGAGTGTTTCATAAAATCTTTGATAAACATTGGAATCTAGTTAGAAAGGGATTTGAAGTTGTACATATAATGGTACTCGATGGTGTTTTGGTTCATCTCTTTATTCGAACATAAAATTCTTAGTAGCCTTAATTTGCTATTTCATAACTAATTATAACTGAAATTATTTAAAATGTTTTAATTTTGCTACTATATCTATGATTTTGTCTCAATAACTATTTTTATAGTTAATAATAATTTATTATTTTGGTTTTTGAATGACTAAAACTAGGAATAATATGAGTTTGAATATGAAATGAATTTTAAAAAAATCAATACCAAACAAAAAATCAGATATTTTTAAAAAATTGTTTTCAATATCAAACTAAAATAAAGAATTATCCCTTCCAAACTAAATTGGATATTAGTCTGGTTCGACGTAGATATTCAAAATTTTAGACTATATTTCAAGAGTGTTGTTAATTTCATAAAAAACTATAACTCAAAAATTTCAATAAAAAAAATTAAATCTAAAAAAGAAAAATCTATAATCAACTAATATAATTACAAATAAATAAAACAAGCAACCTAAATATATTATAAGAATTGAGTTTCTTTATTTTTTTTATTTCTTTTTTGTTCATTATGATATTATTATTATTATTATTATTATTATTACTATATATATATATATATATATATATATATATATATATATATATATATATATATATATATATATATATAACAGATTGTTTTTTTTTGGTG
>CATIWR010172231.1:0-28182 GCA_949677035.1 Omphalea diandra
TTCATTATAGGCATATCATAACATTGACTATTTGTTGAAATAAAATTAAAGTTAAATGATTTAGCACTACAAATTGAAATTCATTGATGAACTTAATCCTGTTGGTGCAATCAAACCAAAATATGTATCACATAAAAGCCACCACGGGGAGCATCTGAATAAGAGCTTGGGTCCATAGGGTCCAATTCATCATCATCAGTATGGGTGTGTTTGCTGCTCTCTCTTCTATTTCCTTTGCCTACAAGCGGTTTCCAATTTGACCTAGAATCACACAATGAACAACTAAAATTGGCGCAATAAGCATGCCAAATGCTGTTTCTAATTTGTATCCTGGCATCCTTTCAGAAACACCAGCCTCATTAGTTGCCTCACAAGAAAATTCATGGGGGAGAATTTGCATAATTTTCTACTTGCTTCCATGTAATTCTAATGATATAAATTCATCCTGGTTGAAGAGCATGTATAAGGAATCATCTTCCCAATAGCTACATCTTACCTTTTTTTCCAACCAAACCCAGTTAAGTTTAGATCTAATCTCAAAAGATTTAAGATTTGATCAAGTGCCTCTGCTTAGAAGCCTTGCTATCACTACCTTCCATAGGATCTCCAAAATAGTTGGTCTGCTGCTGGTTATCCAAATTAGATGTTACACTGACATTGTGGAAGATTGAGAACTCCGCATTTAATTTTGTTTTTCCAAAATAAGTAAACAAAATAAACAACAATTTTACACTGCTTTGGAAATAATAAAACTTACAAATGATTTCAAGAGACAATAAAAAAAAAAAATAAGGGGAAAGAGGAATTCATTAAAAGAAAAGAAAATGTAGTTTTCTGAATTGTAACAAGTAAAATACTGCACAAATGTGTCGTAAATTTTTTTGGACAAGTACTAGCAGTGAATAAAGGCCAAGGAAGCATCCCAGTTAATAGCCTGCAGATGGATTTACCGTGTTCAATGGTTGCAAAAACCCCACACCTTCACAAGACCTACTCCGCACCCACCAAATCCCATGCATTTCTTTAGCTCTAATGATTGATCATCACTAGTATGATTTCTTGAATCTCTGGTGTTAAAGTGTTGTGAGACAACAATATGTGATGAATTAGGAAGCTCCCACTGCAATCCCACTGCGATACATGGGTCTTCATACATATTGTAGCAATACTTATGACCTGCACATAGAACAGAAAAAGGTTTTAAATAGAGGGAAAGAAAAACTGAAAACAAATTAACAATTCATGGGTACAGATACCAATTTTCAGTTCCATGTGTTCATAAAAAGTTTGATGGTGCGTGAAATATTTTAATATAGGATAAAGACTGCTCAAATTCTTACTCCAAGAACATCAAAACAGCACTGAAATTCACAGTAACAATAATTAAGCAAGGACAAGAATCAAATTACAATTCCAATGAATATAGCATCATTAACTCAACTCAAGTAAACCTTGGCCCCAACTTAGTTGGGGGCTATATAGATCTATTTTTTCTATTTTGCACGATTTTAAGCTACATTTTCTGAGAGATGTATAACCAAAAGGTCTGTTCTTATAATCATGGTTCACATTATCGTAGGTCTACCCCTCCCTTATATATTTCCATCCGATTAGCTACGTTCTAATTTGTGCATGGGGGCATTTGCTGGCTTATGATACACATGAGCAAATCATCTTAACTTCCCTCCCCATATGTTTGATTTTGAATATGGTCCACCCCTTATGGCAACACATCCATTTTTGCAGCATCATTTCTGCCATAATCTTTTGAATGTCTTGTTCCTTTCCTGCCCAACACTAACTACCATACATATCTTTCTAACATTTTGCTGACTCCCCCTTGTGTTTTATCAATGAGTATTATGTCATCCACAAAAATCATACAACATTGAATACCATCTTCACGAGGCCCAGTCAAATCATCCATAACCAAGGTGAAAAGGTAAGGGCTCAAAGCAGACCTTGGGGCAATCCAACATTAATAAGAATGTCCTATATGTCTCCAACCACCCAAGTACTAGTAACTACCATGTCATACATATCATTCAAAACTTGGATATACCTAATAAGAAATCCTTTTATGTTCCAAACCCACTATAGGACCTCTTTGGAACTTGGTCACAAGTTTTCTGTAGATCAATGAAACACCATATGAATGTAGATTAATGAAGGAACATATGAAAGTATCTCCTCCTAGCTCTATACCAAGCATATGGTCTTAGCAAATTCCTGCATAATTTAGGACCATATCAAGTTGGGAGTTAATAATAAGCTAAGTTGCAGTCAATCTACTTTATAACAGAATTGTTAAAAGTGCAAAGCACGCTAAAACTTCAAGGGATCTTGGAGCCTAGGCACAAAGCACAGATGTGTGCCTAAGTGAGGTGAAAAAATAATTAAAATTTAAAGAAAATTATAAAAAAAATAATGAAAATATAAAGCAATTTTTATATGTTTTTTGAATAGACAAAATTTAAAGCTAATGCTCCAAATAAATATGTTTTTGAAAATCATATTTAAAGAAATTTTAAATTAAAAAACAAATAGATATGCTTAATTCATTTCAAGCACATTTTTCTTTTTTTGAGAGAGATGCACAGAAAGTTATTGAAGATAACAAAAAAAAAAAAAAAAAATTTTTTTTAAACTTAAAAAGCACAGTAATAAATTGTGACAAAAAAAAAATGTTTTTTTAAATTTAAGAAGCCCAGTAAAAAATTGTGAAACCAGAGAGAGGAAGAAACCTAAAGCACTACTTAAAATGAAAAAAAAAAAAGAAAAAAGAAAGATGCTCTCAGTTTTTAATATATTTCCAAGAAACAAATAGTAGATATTACTTGGATAGACTCCTAAAACCTTTATTTAGGAAAACAAATAACTACACGAACTATTGTGGAGAAACTCAGGAAAACACAAATATTTCTAAATCACATACATCTAACAATAGGAAAACACAAATATTTCTAAATCAAACATAGTACAATCTGCCTAATTATTCTCTATGGTTTGGTAAACCCAAACACAGATCAAGGCAAAAAAGAAAAAAAATGAAAGAATTGAAACAAGGGGGAAAGCCATAAATTATCAGAAGAGACTGTCATACAGTTTGATGTTGTTGCAGTAGTGAGATTTTTCTAGACACCAGAAACTTATGATTTTATCTTTTGAAATCTAAAAGTCCGGTGTAATAATCTTTGTTAGTTGTGAATGCATGTCTCTCCTTAATTAAAGGAGATTTGTCTAACTAAAGTAAATATATTAGTTGCTGTAGTTGGTGTGTTAGGTAAGAAGTTGTGTACTTTTCTTTATGGAATCTATTGCTATATAAGGTAGCTTCTGTTAATGGAAATGCAGAGAGAAGTGTTACCATTTGAGTTTGTTCTCTCAAAATCTGTGTATGGAGTTTTTTATTTTAAGTTGTGAGAGATAGATATTCAATAGTGGTATCAAAGCTCATTTCTTGTGGGTTTTGGATTTAATTTCTTCTTGTTTTGTCTTGTTCTTAGGGATCAAACACTGAGTAAGAGAGAATGGCATCAACAAGCTTCACTACAACTAGTCCACCAGTTAGGCTATTAAAATGAAGGCCTATTTGAAAGCTCTCAACTTCTGCAATGTAGTGGAGCAGGGAGGAGAACAAGTTCCACCTTTGAGAGCAAATGCTACTTTGAATGAAATAAAAAAGCATGATGATGGTTTCTAGGAGTTCTAAGGCACTTATATGCCTTCATTCTGCAATATCAGATGTTACTTTTACAAGGATAATGGCCTACAAAACAGCAAAGGAGGCCTGGGATAAATTGAAAAAAGAATTTGAAGTAAGAGGGTTAAGATAGTCAAGCTTTTGACACTCACGAGAGAATTTGAGCTTTTGAAGATGAAACAGACAGTGTGAAATATTACTTTTCTATAACTTCTGGAAATAGTCAATTCATGGTGAGGTTTTTTCAAATCAAAAGATAGTGGAGAAGATCATGATAAGCCTTCCTGCCAAATTTGAGTCCAAGATCTCACTTGTAGAAGAATCTTGTGACTTAAGGACTCTTACTATTGCAGAATTGATTTCTAAGCTGCAGGCTCAAGAGCAAATAACTTCAATGAAGTCTAAAGAAGTTACTGAAGAAGCCTTCCAAGCTGTCCGTGCAAAGCACAAGGGAAAAGCTCTGCTAAGAATAAAGGAAGATGAAGATGAAAACATTGATGGTAATGGGAAAAAAAATTTTCCACCATGTGGAACTTGTGGAACGACAAATCATGATAAAGAAGATGTTGGAAAAAGGCTCAATGCAATTTTGCAAAGAAGCAAGGTCACATAGATTTTGTAGAGTAAAGCAAAATCAAGCTCAACAGCAACCTATACAGCAAGCCAATTACATTGACGACCAAGCAGCTGAAGAATATTTGTTTTTTGCATCTCAAGTGTATGAATCACCAAAAAATATATTTATATGTTGACAGTGGTTGCAGTAATTGTATAGCTAAAGACACAAGTTTCTTCAAATCTTTGGATAGATCAATCATAACCAAAGTCAAAATAGGAAATGAAGTAGTACAAGCTGAAGGAAAAGGTTCGATTGCATTCCAAATTGAGAAGAAACTTATTCTAGATGTTTTGTTTATACCAAAGCTTGAGCAAAATCTTCTTAGTGCTGCACAATTGATAAAGAAGGGAAACTCTGTGATGTTTCAAAGAAATTTCTGCATTAAATATGATTCGCATGGTTGTAAGATTGCAGGAGCAAGAATGACAAATAATAGCTTTGTCTTGAATTTGAAATCTAATTTATGTTGTAATGAAAATAGTGTTGTAGCTAATCAAGATAAAAGTGAAGAAGAAAAGAGAAATTTGGAGAAAATTCATTTTGTAGGTGTTGAAACAGAAGTTGAGAATTTTAACGTAGCTATTTGTGATCTCATTTCATAGGTTAAGAGTTCAAATATAGATGTTTGCAGCAATGAAGTTCAGGAGGAGAAAACAAAGAAGTTTAAACCAACTAAAAAAGTTCAGAGTTCTATTGCAGGAAATTTGGTTGATGCCACAAAAGCAAACCAGATCATATTTTCCAATAAGTTTTTATCCAATGAAATGATGAAGCACGGTGAAATTTCTTATGATTTCAATAATACAAATTTTATCAATGCAGCGACAGATATTCATATCCAACATGGGAGAGCTAT
The DNA here is from genome assembly GCA_949677035.1 of Omphalea diandra. NCBI lineage: Eukaryota > Viridiplantae > Streptophyta > Magnoliopsida > Malpighiales > Euphorbiaceae > Omphalea > Omphalea diandra. Next base: position 5,179 of record CATIWR010172231.1, read on the forward strand.
TCAAATTTAGGTGAAGAATTATCCAATTAAGAAGTCGAAAAGAATTATGTTGTGAAGTCTATTCATTACAAACTAGTTTATCCAAGTCTAAGTTTGAATAGTTGAGAAGTTTTAAAGTCTTCAAGGAAAATCTCGAGGATTGTTGCAGCAGTGAGATTTTTCTAGAGACTTGAAAATATGATTTTGTCTTTTTGAAATCTAAAGATCTAGTGTACTAATCTTTATTAATTGTGAATGCGTGTCTCTCCTTAACTTAGGAAGAGTTGTCTAACTAAAACAAATATATCAATTGATGCAGTCGATGCGTTCGGAAAGAAGTTGTGCGCTTGTTTTTTTTATGTAATCTACAGCTATATAAGGCAGCTTCTATTAATGGAAATGCATGTTATTCTATTTGAGTTTGTTTTCTCAAAATCTTTGCGTGTTTGAAGTTTCTTATTTTACGTTGTGAGAGAGATATTCAATAGATGCTCCCAAATTTATGATCCATGGATCATTATGAGTATCAAGATTGGCAAGAAAAGCAATAACTAAATACACAAAATTGGAAGAGCTGTAATTGAATTTGAATCACTCTAAGATAAAAGACACAATAGGACTTGTACCTCCTTCAGTATTTTCTGGCTTTCGAGATAGAGGTGTTTCTATAATTTCCAACAGATTTGCTAGCAACTTTGTTAAACCCATTCATTTTACTATGTGATTTTAGGGGATATTTGTTTGATGAACCCTAGTCACTTCCTTTTGGTTGTTTGCAAAAGTGTTGACAACCAGCCCTACTTTGTCTACCGAAGCCGTCTGTAATATTGCACTTCTTTGACTTGCCTCCTCCTGAACATAAAAATAAGGGGTAAAGGATCCTTACCATGAACCTGTATGTGAATCTAGTCATATTTCCATGTTTCAACCAGCAAGGAAATCGTATATACGCTCTTTTTCTATTAGTTTTGGAATGTAGCGGCAACCTCAGAACATGCAGCCTAAAAGTATTGGTAGTAGTCTAATTCTTGCCATAAATCACTCAATTCAGCAAAGTATTGCGCTATAGTCATCTCTCCTCATCTAGTCTCATGCACTTTATTTCATAGCTCAGGTTTGAGCATCATTGGTTACCTAAGAATAGGTTTGAGATACTGCACTCCAAATTTTCTGAGCAGTATTAAGAAGCAAATAACCTCGAGCAATTTGTGGTTACATTGTGTTGATTAGCTAGAGTTTTCAGACTCCTATTGATAAAAGTGTTGCATTGGTAGCAGCTGGCTTTGCCTATCTCCTGTAACATAACCCTGTAAACCACAAGCTTGGATAAACAATAAACATGACCTTGACCAAGCAAGGTAATTTTCCATCTAGCTTCACCGGACTGATCTGTAATGAAGAATGTTCACGCAGCAATCCAACTTTAACTCTACCAGTTTTAGCAGCAGTCTTAAGAGTTTTTTCCATCCTCCATGTTTGATTAATCCAAGCAAAAAAATCTCCTCTAGGCTGCTATTTTATACCCTAAAAGGGTTATAGAAAGCAATTGGCTTTAAGAATTAATTTCTCTTCGGTGAGCAGCAATTTAGGGTGATAGCTCTGATACCACATGTTGCTTGTGATAACAAATAGAGAATTTCTTTTCTTCTTTCTTCTCTGAATAGAACAGTTATATTATATGCTAATCCTAGGGCAGAAATCTATCTTACTGATACAAAACGAAAGAAATAAAGTACATATATTTGGGCACTAGCAATACAGATATTAAGACAGTAAAACAGAAATTGTTCCTAAAAATACTCTACCAAACACTGGTCAACACACTACCTTTCACCAGTTTTTTAATACCAGAATAAAAACTTAAGGTAGTAGCGATAAAAGATAAATATTGTGAGAATTCAGAGTCTCACATAATTGAAATTCAAGAGAAATTAGGGTTACCAAATTTGTGCATTTCAAAAGGCTGACTTTTGGCTGGATTTGAGGCACATGCATGGATACTGGAGAATGAACAACTAGAGGCTAGAGATCTTCAGTGTCATGTCATTGACGTTTCAAAGGATTCCAGTGATGGCAACAGCAGACCCAGACGAGATTCCAGCGAATGGATGATTGATTCTTGAAGTTGTACAATTTTGAGCATATTGATGGTGGTTTTATTCAACAGAGAAGCTTGATGGCAGAGAAAAATGACAGTGAAGCTTCAGGATTCATTTCCCACAAAATTTCAGTGTGTTTTCAGACAATTGGTAATTGGAAATGGACTTGCAGGAGGTCAGTGACATCACTGTTGGTTGCAGATGCGGCTACCAGGTTATTAATGGGTGGAGTTGGGTAGTGACGGTTAGGGTTTTCAAGGCTTGTGGGTTGTTCTAATGCAACTATGTTATAGGAACAATAGAGGTGTTTTTAGGGTGGCAACAACAAGGTTACTAGAATATGTAATCTCCTAGCGAATTACGTACTGCAACAAATGAACCAAATAGTGGATCATTAGGGACTTGGAACTTTAAAATCAGTGTTGCAGCAAACAAACTCATGTCATAGGAATATCTAAGGTTAAATTGCATGTCAAACAAGAGGGATGCTATTATATGTAAAGACTTAGTTACAATCCTAGAAGCTGCCGATACTAAATTGCCACATAGCACTTCTCTTTAATCATTATTTCGTTTAAATTTTGATTATGGGAACTAAGTTTTAAACCATAATCAGACCATATTATATAAAATCTATTCAAATTTTCTGCACAAGGGTATTTTGTTCCAATTAAGTCACCCAAATAAGCCTACCCTTACCGTGCCACATTCCAGTATAGCTAACGTTATATGCTCCCATTTTCACTCCATGTACCAAAGTGATCCACTCTCCAGGTAACATTGGGCAACAGTTAGGATTGCTAGGTTTGTGTGTTTTCAATGTAAAACACTAAGTTTATTTTAACAAATCCCTACAACAAAAAGTGGAAATCGTAGCCAGTGTTGGCTCTGACGCCAACTGATGTTGAACCAGCAATCTACCCCCCTGTGAAGATTACTATAAACTATAAAAATACTGTTACAAAAAAAATATCCCAAGCAAACCAAGAAACATTAAATTACTTAAATTCCTACTAATAGAAGAAAAATAATAATGACTGAGGTCTATCTCTATACGATCAGCTTGGCTCATGGATATGACTCGGGCTATGACCATGGGGAGGGAAATAAACCACATTGCATACCTAGTTGAAAAGAACTTTACTTCAAAAACCACAGATCATAACCAAAATCAGGACATCACACCATTTAAAAAGATATTGCTCAACAGCATTAAGAGAAGCAGCAGCTACAATATCTAATAACTTGTATCTCATCCTTTTGCTGTGGAAAAGTGGTGCTTTGGTTGCAGTTGTAGAAATACAAGGAGGCATAGTAGGAGGCTCAAAAGTCTTGTGGTAGACTGATGAATCATTGAAATTGAAAATTGTACTAACACTGGCAACGTCCAAGTTTTCGAATAGAGAAGTGGAAATGCCTTCATTAAGTGGTTTCTTTTCTATAAGGAATTTAAGAATATCTTGCAAGCCAAATATGATGCAAATATACTACTTTAGCAGGTTCGTAATTTTCAATACTCAATTCAATTTTTTCATCTGATCTCAGCATGAAGGTTACAATTATGTTGACAAATTCAGCGAGCTAAAATGTATAGAGCATTAGGTGGAAGGATAACAAGGTCAGTGAAAAAACAATGAAAGTATGAAGAATTTCAAAAAGGCTTTACCAAGACCACAGTTGACAAGATTGCCACAGCAAACTCCATCATAGACATAATCAAATAAAAAGTGCATCTCATCTCAGTGTTCTCCATGCTTCAAACAACATTTTTATCATCCTGATAAATGATGTATGGGCAAAACAATGCCGATTATTTATGAGCTTCTGGATTAAATATTTCCTCCCACTATCACCAATACATCAATGGTTATGTTTGGCCTCGTTGTTTGCAGCTACTATGGAGACAATTCCAACCAAAAATATTTTAACTTAAAGCAATTAAAATAGATTTTGAAGTGCATTTGGTAAGTTTTATCCATAAAACTCATACTACATTCCAAAGCAATTTCTAACTACTGAATACTCATCACAAGGACATCTTAAAGGCAATTTAACATCGCAGTTTTAACAATAATGATTAACAAACTGTAAACTTGGTTCTGAGAAAGAGAAGAGACAGAAGGCAATTGGGGAAAAATTGAAGGAATATAATATAAGACGAACATCATGATTTTCTACGCTATATTGTAAATTGGGCACAAAGGAGGAGACAAAATTTTCTCTTGTTTGACTATCAAAGAATATTAAAATTATATCTTCTAAAAAAAAGATTTACAAATCAAATAAATATGTTTGCATGCCTTTTTATTCACTTTCACTCTGTCTCAAGAGGTAATAAAATAAATGAATCCAACAAAAAATTTTGCATCCTTTTTCAATTCCCTTGAATTTCACTAAAATTCCTAAAAAGGAGAGATGTTTCTCTCCCTAACTTTGACGCTCACCCATTTCTCCACCTACTTTCTTCCGCACTCAAATATGCTGCTGTTATTTCTCATTTTTCTTGCCTCCTTCAGAAGAAAAATAGCAGTTCTTTCCTGTTAAAGCATACATTGCTTATGTTTTTCATGATTAAGGTAAATATTATAGCACAGTTGATAGCAAATAAAAAGATATTTCCCCCAAATAAAATCAAATCTCACATAGAGAAAAATGGATATTCAATATGTAGCATACAAGTAGTTTCATCCAGTGTCTCCACCCAGTCTTCTAGAAGAGGTAGTGGTAATGGAATTTGAGTAGTAAAAAATGTTTCAACAGGCCTTCCCTACTGACTCTCTCCAATGCTTTCTTTGTAGTAATATGAAGCACCGCTGGATGGATCCTTTAATTCCACCTGAATAGAAATGGACAATTAGCATCAACATGGAAGAAGGCCATGACGAGTTGAAAAAAAAAAAAAAATGTTAAGTTCGATGGTGGGTGGTGGAGGATGAGGAGCATAAACCTAGGATATAGAAAACTAAGGTTGTCAAGAGAGAGTTCACTTCATTATCCTCTAAAAGGTGTAAAATGCAAACATTACTAATATAGCCTATAAGTAATTTTCTATGAAAACCTATAGCTTTGTTAATGAAATTGTAGTGGCTTGGTAGGTGCTACAACATATAATTTAGTACTCTTAATGACAGACAATTCAATAGTACAAAGGCCATCCAAATTCACAAACGAAACAAAATTATTTTTCAAGAAATTTCCATATACCAATTACGTTCATAAGCTTTACTATTGCTTGAAGGGTTTCAAAGTTCATGATAGAATTATAAAAAGCACTAACGTTCATGTATCATCTTTGTCAATAAACCATCATATTAGTTTCCTCCCAGATATTGAACTCTCCTTGAAGCATTGTATCCTGTAGACTCTTTAAAGGCCCATCATTGAATTCTAGAATGTTTTGTACTCTGCAGCTTCTCTTTCATTTCATATCCAAATTTCATACCACTAGTTGGTTTTGCTCACTTAAACTCTCCCCTGCTACGATGCTTGAACAATGCTCAACAACCAATAAAAGGAGACACTATCTTGGGTACTATTACTATCAATTCTAATACTCTTGTCACATTCCTTTGAAATTGCCTTAAGAAAGGAAAAAAAAAAAAAAGAATATTCTTCCTTAAATAACTTAATTGGTGTGATTCTCTTTTTCTAAAGCATGTATTTTCTGAAAACAAGTCATAAGCCAAGGCAAAGACTAATATTTTTAAGATCTTGGTAAAGAAGAAAAGGAAGGAAACACTGTAGTAAAAAGTCCAAAATTATCTCTTGTTCTGTGTTCCTCCCCAAAACCACAGCCTTTGTACACTCTCTGACCACCACCTCCCCCCCCACTATTTTATCTACATGCCCATTCAAAATCACTCCCAAAAGAAATTCTAAAAATAATGCCTTAAAACACACTCATTATTTTATTCCAGAACAAAGGTCTAAAAACATATTTTGTAGCTCAATCTAACCCTAGTTGTCAAGCACAAACGCTAATGGTATTAACTATCACCTCTAAATGAGTCTTTCCATATTATTTGATCATGCATTCCCATATTCTTCTAACATATACAACCTCATCTTTTAAAGAATCATCCATTGACATTCCCACCAGATTGTCTCTCTCATTTCCTGGATTAACTTAGTTACCTACACCTATCCATTAAAGTGCCTAACAATGTTTTCACCAAACCAGGCAAAAATGTGGGACGTCGAGTCAATGAAATTTCTTTGCTAGCCTTGACTTTTTCACCACCCTTAGAGCAATACAATGCATCACTTAAGGGATACCCTGATGATATTCTCTCGCACCCATTTTCACAGGATGCAACAACTGCTTTGGACCAGTCATCAACCCTGATTGCAACCTGCTCTTTTGTTAGTCTAGGACCCATTGTGATTAAGGTGTATGTGACTAGGCATGCCACAAGCAACAGTTCTTAAATTAATTTCCATTAATGTGATCCAAAAATGGCCTAATGGCTTGACAAATCCAAACCTTCACATCAATTTGCTTTTTAACCATAACTTTTAAATGCTACAATTGTGTTTCATTTTCAAATTTAAGTTGCAATTATTGTCATTTAACCAAAATTGATCAAAATTGACATAAAAACTATATTTTATGCTGACAAGGAATGAAAAATACTTTATTCCCCCTTTTTCTCTCACTCTATATCATCACAAAATCATTATTCTTCATGTCATCATCACAATTTTTTTTTGTCAACTTTGATCAATTTTGGTCAAATAGCTAAATTTTAAATCTAAATTTGAAAATATGATACAATTGCAATATTTAACAGTTGCAGCTAAAATTGCAAATTCATGTGAAGTTTTGGATTTTGTAGGTTATTATATCATCCAAAATCCCTTATGGGCCCTAAGATAAGAAGTAAGAACTCAAATTCTATTCTATTCTATTCTATTTTTTGGGCTATGTATATTAAAAAAGAAGTGAAATATTGCCTCAATAACAATACCCTCTATTATTAAAAATTCCAATTTGAACTGTGGAAGAATGTGCTATCATCAAATTCTTTTAATGTCACCATAAAATTCATCAACAAAGTTTTTGAAAAAAACCCCTTAAACAAGTATAAAAAGTTTTTGTTCAACCGGCACAGACAACAGCATTTGATACATGAATAATAACAACAATCTAAAATTTTCCCAAAAAAAGTACAGCATAACATTAAATTTGTATCACATAAGCATGTGTCAAACTAAAAGCATAAATAATCAAAACCAGAAGCCATTATGTTAATAGTTAACTATTTACACTTCAAACTATATTGTTTTTAAGTCATAGGAGATACTTCATAATCAAGCTCATAATTAACCTTATCTCCTTTTCTTTTATTCTATTTTAAAACCCTTCCCTCCCACCACACCACACTGACACATCTCTCTCTCTCTCTCTCTCTCTCTCTCTCTCTCTACCTTTCACAGTTGAAGTGAAGATATTCTAGCAAGATGCTTCAAGAATTTTAGCCATTTCACCCTTTCAAAACTTAAGCCTTTATACTGATACTTAATGGTTTTTGTATGATTCCACCTGCGAAATTCAGCATATAAACATAGTAGGAAGATTCCAAAAATGTTCAAAATATCTCTTAAACCTTAGTCCAACAGAGAGTCATCAGAAGGAAACTCCAGAATACTCTACATCATGGTTAATCAAGTAGAAAGGTCATAGAATGCTGTTCAATACCATAAAGGAAATACAACTGGAACTGGAAGACACAATAATTATCAACTATAACGATCCTGTACAGCTGTATAATCTTATATAAAGTAAATAAAACTGAACAATAGGAAGATAACAATAAACAAGGCATACCCATCCCGATGGCAACTTTCCAATAGTAACAGGTTGAGCTTCACTACTCTCCAGATTCTGCAATTTAAAATTTTCATGTGTTTAAGAAATGAAAAATGTAACTTAAAAAGAAAACACCAGAAAATTTAAAACCAGAAATCTGGAAATTTCAGAAGATCAAAACGGCTAAGCAAATCAAATCATGCACTTGCAACAAAAGCAACCTAAAAATTAAATCTATGCTCGCAAGCTTTTTTTCTCCCCTTTCCCAAAGCTGCCTAAAACAAGTACAAAACGGTGGGTAAAATGAAGAAACTAGGGGCTCAAAGCAAATAAACTTGCATTGTCATCTTTTAATAATTGGCTTGTTCCCGAGTCATCTCTAAAAATATCCCTTGCTCTCAACTTCATCTTAAGGTACTCAGGAAGTTCCTTATTATCAGGCTTCTTTTCTGACTCTCTATCAAGTTCCAGTTTTGAAGAACAATAATATGCACCTCCACCTGGTACAACATACCCATTCCCAGTTCCTACATGACCTGCCAGAAAAGTATACTATTAGCATATTTTCACGCAAAATAGTTGGAAGTAGTCAGATCAACCCATGGCTGAGTTGTATAACCATCTTGTTTTAGTGCCCTAGTTAAGCAAAGTCAGTAAACTTGAGAATAAGGCAAGCACCTTAAGATTCTTACTCTCAGTTCTATGATTGAGGTGCCTGTGCCTCGATTGTGACTTTAACAACTGAGGTACTAAGAGTTATTGCTCTTTCCCCATATAATTTATCTTTACAAAATATTCAAAGAGTGTTAAATCTTTGGATGGCTGGACATGCTTGACAATTCTTTATATTCAAGAGGTACAAAAAAAAAAATTTATTGCATATTCTCAATAAGAAAGAAGGCAATACATTATCAACCTTCTTCAGCAGCAGTAGGTTTCCCTGCTTTAAAGCTATTTCTGCACAATGTTCAGTGGTAATCTTCAATAGATGCTTCCGCAAGAACACCCACATTGACAAATGAAAATCTGATCTAGCAAACTTCTCAGAACTAAAAACTAAGAGACACCAAGTCACGAAAATACAACTACAAAAAAGAAACATCCATCACAACATATGTATATTAAATACCTTTAAAGCATTGGGATCACAGCGTTCAGCAAAAATATCTTTATCATTATTTGATGGTGCAACAGCTCCTCCTGCCTCTCTAAAGACACAGATATCAGTGCCATTCAAATAGCGGTTTTTAACATTAATACCGACTAAAGGGGGACTAACTTTGGTTAAAAGCAAACCATCGCTAACCTTTGACTTTGTATCACTCTTTGGGTTGCAATTTCCGATCAAGAAATTACCAAAAACCATTATAGAACAAAAAATCGAAAAGGATTGCTATTATTATTATTATTGCATCGTGAAACAACAAACTAAGTGAAGGGCTGCATACTTGTTCACGAAGAACGGCATTCTGGGCTGCAGACTCAATGTCACTTGCACTGCTGCTGTACTTTGATGAATTACAATAAATTTGAGGCATTGGATTTTCCTGCTTCTGAAAGAATTCCTTATCCATCCTTTTTTTAATTGTCCTTTTCACCTGTGACCGTTTCTGAATTAATTAGGATTTTACAAATTAAATGCGAAAACCACACACTCTGGATGCGCTCTTCAAATGGTTAAGAACACATGCATCCTTTCAACTGCCTGCCCAACTTGACTATGTGGAAAAAGTTCACGGAATTGTAGGTGATGCTGAGGTGATTGCGTTCTGCCATCTTCATCAATCGGTTGTCATTCCTGTTAAAAGCCATTGATAGAGGTCAAAACCTAGTAACATCCCCTTATTGTTTTTGAGCACGCACCGTACGATACGGGTGGCTTTTCTTTTTTTTTTTTTAATTACCTTGGATGTAAATTTTATTCATTTTTGTATTTTTTTATTCATTTTTTTACCGCTTTTATTTATTTTCTGTATATTTTAAAAAATTGCTAGTCAAATATAGCTTTAATAACAATAGTTATATTAAAATCATATTTGATTCATAATTTGAATACAAAATTTTTCATTTGAGATACATAATTTGTTTAATTTTGTATTTATTTTTTATATATTATTTCAACTAATTATATATCTAAAATTTAAATACAAAATTCATTCATTTTAAGACTTTGTTTATTTCAAGAAAAATAACTTATTTGAGGAAAATATTTTCTAAATAATATATTTTTTGGTGTTTAAATATACTACAAAAAATATTAATCTTCTTTTAATTTATAAGATTATGGTAAAATTTAGACTATATTTATATTAAAAATACATTAAAAATGAAACTTTTTATGGATCTCATCTATTACCAACAATCACCGCTGGTCAACAATAACTGGTGATAGACGTCAGTAGTCAAAGATGATAAAAGATAATAAATATATGTATATATAGAATTTTATTTTTTATTTGGATAAATTTGTCATAGTTTGTAAAATGACTTCCCATTTTCAAAATAAGAAATCATTTTCCTAAAAAAAGGCTTTGTTTTCCCTTTGACCAAGAAATTATTTTTTGTTGATCAATTTTTCTAAATGCACCAAACATAGTAAAATAAGGAAAATGTTTTCCTATAAAATATTTTATGCAAAACAAATGGAGCATAAAAAATTGTTCATTTTTTTTATTACTTTCTATATATATTTGAAAAAATTATGTTTTTATTACTGGAGAACCCAAGGTATCCAAACAAGACCTCGGGTGTTACAAAAGGTAGATATCACGCGGTGTGATATCTACCTTTTATGTATTTTTTTTTAGTGGTATCGGTGTGTTGTTGTTCATAAAGTTGGTGTTTGTAGAGATGAATTTTTAGACTTCCTTTGTTTTATGAAGAGATAATTATTACAAACCCACTGACATTTGACATATTTAATTAAGTCATTCATCACATTATAAAATTATACTATAAACTTTTCACGATTGTTCTGTTATACTAATAAGTTCTTTCGTTAATTTTTTTATCAAATTCATATGAAATGTTAATAATACTCTTTTTTCTATCTTAAATTTTCATTTCATACAATACTCACTATTATCTTATTTTCCAAAACACCAAGAACCAATATCATCAATCAAATCTCAACCCTCAAAAGCACCAAAACTAACATCATCACCGTCCATAAAATGAAAATACTGCTAGTAAACTAATTAAAAAGATTAAGATGAAATCATGGAGATTGAAACTCGTACCAAAGGTAAGACCCAAAAGGAATGTTTAAGTGGAATTAAAACCCGTTTGAGAGATGTTAGTAATGGACTAATAGTATCCAAATAGCTCTCAATGAGCAACATTCATCAAGCCTATCCCTTGTATCAATACTTCGTGTTGAGCTTGATTGAGCTCACATCCAGGTCAATCAATTGATCAAGGAATAACAGTCTAATCGAAGAAGATAGAACTGAAATTAGTTTGTGATGAGTTAGCCAAGGACATCGGAAAAGACAGAGCTAAGGTCGAAGAATTGAAAAAAGAATCAACAATAGTTACAGAAGAAGTGGAAAAGAAAGGGAATTTTCAACTAGCAGATGTTATACGCAAAGATAAAATGAAGATGAAGCTCTATAAAGCAAAATATCATTTTAAAGAGAAAATGCAATAGTTGATAAGCTAAGAAATGAGCTTGAAGCCTACCTTAAAGAAAAGTAGCAAGTAAAGAAAATGATGATGGCTTTCCAAATTATGAAAGAGTTAAAGAGCTTGAAACTTGTTTGAAAGAAATCCAAAATGGTTCATTATGATAAAAAATTGAGAAATAAGAAAACAAAAATAAAAGAGTAGTGGAAAATACAGGTATGACTGTGAACAACATCAGACATAAATCTGAGAGAAATTTAGTCAACATTGGAGCAGAACCTCTAACATAACCTCCTATGACAACACACCCAAGCCTATGGCGGAGAAACAGTCTCTTTCCTACCTTAGTGCACTATTCCAAATCTCTCAGTTTGCTCCACAGTCCTTTTAGTATAAGACTTATAAAAGTAATAACTAAGCCACTCTGATAAAGATTAGGGTTTGAATAGAAGTAATTGGAATCACCAAGAGGTAAAGGAAGAACTTAGAAACTCATAGATTTTGAAAGAAAGGATTTTATATTCCAAACCAACCTGTCTTACAACTGAGAGGAGGCTCCCTTATATAGATGAGAGCTCTGAATACAAATAAACATACTTTAACAAAGTAGATGCCTTCTGGATAAGAAGGAATCTCTTTTTACAAAAGCAAACAGTAAAAGCAAACCCACTATCTACAGTACACACCATTAAAAATAAACATGACAGAATGCTAGCATATCTTTTTACAAAGCTAAAACACATGGTCCCACCGCGTTTTCCTGCTGCCTACTTTAATGGATGACGAAGCATTGGTTCATATGATGGAGACAGGTTCATATTTTCATAGTCCTCTGCATACTGTTTCTGTTCCATCTTTTCTTTTATCTGATCTTCTTCCCACCTTAATGCCATATCAAATGGATCTAATGAATAGCTAGGCTACTCATAATAATCTCCAGTAGTGTCGTCTATCAAGGTCTCATGGTAGGGAATCTTTCCCCATTATTCAATATTTCTTTTGAGACTTTAATGGTACTGCGGTGGAAGAACATCCCATGGTGCTTCTTGAGAAACTGTTGGTCATATTTCTTTGGGAACTATCTTGTTTCTCCCACATATATATCTTTGAAACTCCCTAAAATCTTCAAAATGTTCCATTGCATCACTCCAGAGGGAGAATTGATTTTCTTTGTACAGATTGAGGTATGACATTATCTGTGGTATGTTCCCTGACAGGCTCATAAAACATGGTCGATTAATTATATAAATTAACCTTTTGTTTAGAGCTGTTTGTGGCTCACATTTTCTAAACTTAGATTCCAATGAAACCATCCAGGTCGATAAAGGTTGAAACCATTCTAGGAAAGTAATCATGAACGGATTAACTCTCCTTTTTTCTTTAATCTCTTGGAGATAGGACCATAAATGATAAGGGAGGACCTCAATTGTAACAGTGTATAGACAACAAAAATACCAGAGAAAAATGAGAAATTCCCTGGGCCAATGACATCCCTTTGTATAAACTACAGAGAAGTCTAGGAAGGTATATACCTTCAGAAATGGATAGTTAGGGTGAATACCTAGTATATCCATAAATATTGGTCCGTAGGTCCTCAACAGTAATGTCTGGTATACGAACAACTGCTCCGTAGCTTTCTTCAGTATTTTTGTATACGCAGTGGGAATACATATTTTTGGTGGTAAACCTTCTCTCAAAAATGACTCATCATTTTGAGAAGAATTGGGTTGATAGTTTTGGACTATTGATAGGGAGAGAACAGTACTAGGTACTTCAGTGGTGCTGGGCATTTCAGTAGTACTGAATGCTTTAGTGGAACTAAAAGAAGATGCCATGAAGATTAATGGAAAGGAGTGATCTTTTGCTATTAAAGATAGTTGGTGTGTTGGTCTAGATAATAAATCAGGGATGAGGTTCTGATCCCCTTTTATATGTTGAACTTCAAATGAGTATTTACTAGACCAGTCCTTCCATCTTAGCAATTGAGCATTAGGGACTTCCTTCCCTTTGAAGTTTAGCATCTTTGGAAAAGATGAGCAGTCCATTAGCACGATAAAATGATGTCCAATCAAATGGAATTCAAATTTTTTGATTCCATTTTTTACGGCTAAGATTTCTTTGAATGTTGAATGATAGTGCTCTTCTGCTGGCTTGAAAGCTCTACTAACATGTGCACAAATTTGTCGCTTCCCACCAATTTCTTCAAGTAGGACAACTCCCCAATAATGGTCACTTGCATCAGTCTGCAAAATTCTCTTCCCTGTAGAGAGAATCTTTAATGGTGGCAGATGCTGCATTATCTTTTTGAGAGATTGAACTGTTGTTGTTTATTCTTTTCCCCAAGGTGGAGAATCTTTCTTTAAGTACAGCTGTAAAGGTCTCGCCACTTTAGTGTAGTGGGGGACAAAATCTCTCAGATAATTTGCTATGCCCAAGAACTGTTACACCTGCTTTTGAGAAAGATCTGAATCTGAGAATTTTAATAATTTTGCCCTAATGTGTGGGCCAGGAGTGTATCGTCCATCTTCAAACTCCATCCCAAGAAATTCAATCTTATCTTTTGCAACGTGCATTTTTGATGTGGAGAGCATTATCCCATAGCTTTTTGTCAGTTCAAAGAATTGTTGCAATAATTGTTGATGAGCTGTCATATTTTCTGAAAAGAGAGGCACATCATCAATATAGATTAGTGCACTGTGCAACAAAGGTTCATAGATTTGGATCATCGCCTTTTGGAAAAGCGATGGGGCCACCTTTAGTCCAAATGGCATGACAGTCCACTGATAGTGTCTATTAGGTAGATAGAAAGTTGTCTTTTCTCTGTCAGCCTCAATTATGCCAAGTTGCCAAAATCCCACCTTTAAGTCAAACTTTGAAAAGATTTTTCCTTTAGCCATGTGAACAAACAGGGATGAGATTTTTGGTAGTGGAAACTTATCATCTTTGAGAAAATGATTAAGTGGCTGATAGTCTATGACAAGACATTTCTTTCCACGTGTCTGTTCTGATCTTTTGTTTACATAGAAAGCTTGACAGGCCCAAGGTGAGTTTGTAGGCTCAATTAAGTTTTGGGCCAGGAGTTCAGAACACTCCTGATGGGCTAAGGTAAGATCTTCTGGTGTCATACCAGGATGTGTAGCTTTAGTGGTATCAGAGCCAGGTTCTTCATCTTTTTAGGGGGTGAATAGATAGTATGAGGGAAAACCAGAGGTAACTTTTACAATCATGGCAAACATCATTGTTTCTGATCGACCTTCTGCTTCTTCTTCTTCTTCTCAAACACAACCCTTAGACCCTTCTCCTTCATTTAGAATTGTACCTTTAACCTTTACTATTCCTTCACCTGTAACCTTTAAAAGATCCAACTCTTCTAAAATAGACTATTTATATGAACTGTCTTATATTCATGATGAAAAGAAAATACAAGAAACAAGCCTTCATTTTCTTAACCCGTATGATGCTTTTACAAAAAATAAACCTAGCCTAACCCGTACCATCTGTTCTCTAATCAAACCTTCTATCAAAACTGTAAAAGGGTATGTTCAAGCTTCTAGCTTTGACCAGTGTCCAGTCCAAGCAACAGGATTGGAACAGTTCATAAACCTAGAGATTCCACCTGAGTTTGTCCACCAGTGGATAACTCAAGGATATACACACATGCATTTCAGTGCTATCAGGCTGGCTGTTAGTTATCATGGAAGGAAAGGCCTACCAGTCTTTGCAAGGATAGCTTTGCTTGATAGAAGATATCTCTAGTACCAACATGTTGTTATTGGGACAGTAGAAACTTCGCTCAATGCTGGAACAATCATGTTCACTTTCTACCCCAATTATAACATGGCCCTTAAAGATCCAAATCTTCTACAGGCTTTGCAAGTGCAGATCCAAATACTAGGAGCACCTCAGGTGACTTCTGCTACACCAACGACTCTATATTACTAGATGATCTATAGAGTGCAGAATCACTATATAGATCTCTCACTTCCTCATGAAGATGAGTCATTACTAATCTTGGCTGAAACAAACAAAGTCCCGACCTGTATCCATGTCCCTAGACAAATAACTAGGGAGGAGCTCATCAAGCTATTACCTGAAGCTTGGATTACAAGTTATGAGAGACTTCATCAATAGGATCAACCAGTCCAGTCTACAAAGCCATTATACATTAGACGGGCTGATGGGACTATTGAAACCAGGTTCAAAAGACCCATGCTGCCTCTTGCAGATGGTGCAATGTTCACAACTCAAATGATGATGATGCCTTACGAACCTGAACAAAAAGTTCCTATAGAGTACTTCCAGACATATGGTCAACCCATCTATGCTTATAAGAGAAACGATCACTATTTCTGGGGTGGCTGTGACTGTGAGGCATGTTACTATGATGAGCTGGAGGAAGAGGAAAAAGAAGAAAAGAAGCAAAAAGGAAAGGGGTGTTCAGAAAGGGAATTGAGAAAAAGATATGAGGATGGAGATTCGTCAGTTGGATGTTTGGGAGAACCTTTGGGCAAATATGATTACTTGGTCCAGTATAGTCCTAGTAAGATCAAATCTTCACCAGAACCTTATCAACCTCCTAAACCTTATACACCTCTACCCTGTTACAAGAAAGCCTTAAAATACCTCCAAAAAGAAAAACCAATTCACCAAACTCTACTAGAAATCCACATGTATCAACCACCTTCTACACCTTTACCATCTTTCTCGAAGAATGATTTTCCATCTCTTCAAGAACAGACAAACCTGAATACCAATGTTAGACAAATGCCTTATGTCCATACTCTTACAAGAGTAACCCCTCAAGGCCAACCATTGAGAATCACTTCTGGTGAAGCAGTCCTGAATTGCCAGACATCTAATGCTCTTGCGCAAAATTGAATCCTTCAAAAGATTGAATCAAAGGTAGACCAAGTCTCAACTCAAGTTAAAAGAGTTGATGAGAGATTAACTGAGTCTCAAAGGGAGATGTATGCCCTAATGTATTAGTTGAAAGCAGAAGTTGAGGTGAAGCATAAGGAAATAATGGGATTAATGGATCAAAGAGCGCAATTAGAGGATATAAGAAGAAAGTCTGTAGAAATACAAAAATTAAAGGATCAAATCCAGAGAATTGAGACTGATCTCTAGTATTCTAGATCACAACCTAAACTAGCCTATGTTGATCCTTTTGACATACCTTTACCACCAATGCCTTTCAATAAAGCACCTATCTTAAGAATCCCTAGTCGTGAAGAACAAGAATTCATGGGATTGTCTGTTGATCTTTTCCACAAAAAGTTAAGAGCTGAAAAATTTCCACAGCAGTCTGACACTTCAATGCATTCCACTAAATCATCTGAGTCAGTTAAAAAACCAGACCCTAAACCACTTGAACCAAAACCACCACAACAACCACCAAGCTCAAACATGATAAACCCTTTAGTCTCATATCTGGATAAAGCTACTTCATCAATGCCAGAAGCTCATATGGCATATGAAGTTCCTAATGATTCTCAAAGTACTTTCACAAACTCAATTGTGGAATCTAGTCAAGAAGAAGAAATATCTGGAAACTCTGTTTCAGATGAGGAGTTGGTACCAGGAAATTTTATGGCAGATCCTCCTTATACTGTAGATCCACCAGATGACATGGATACTACAGATCCTTATGCTCAGGAAAGAACCAGATCCAGTTCTAACGGAGGATCGTGGTTTACATTAGATAATATTTCCCCTGCAAACTATAGGGAAAGATTCTAGGAGTTTAGAGCCTGGATCGAAACACAGATGAAAAAATCAGGAGCAGTTATTCGAATTGTTCTAGAAGAGTTTGCTGCCAGGATGATTGGGAGAATGCAGGAGTGGTACTCAGCTTTGGATGAATATTCAAGATTGCGGATGTTGCAATCGCCTAGTCAATCTGAGTTCGTGGGAATGCTATACATGGAGTTCGGTGGCAAGCCTAATGATGCTTCAAAAATAGCCAGAAGGGAATTCTTCAATATGAAATGTTGTTCATTGTTAAAAACAGACCTAGACCTTCATTACCAGAAGATGTCGAAAAAGTTCTATCAGCTTTCTGGTTGGGCTAATCCTGATCTTAAGGAAGCTTTTATCACTTCAGTACCAGAGGTCCTCACAAATTCAATGCATCAGATTATGAGAAGCAAGGATCGCTCCATCAATGATTATTCATTTGGAGAAATGTATCAGTTAATGATGCAAGGTCTGGAAAAGTTGTGTAATGAACAAAAAGTCATCACCCAGATGATGGATCGACAAAGACAACCAACTCTCAAAAAGGCATGTCGGAGAACTTATCTTAAGATCAAATGTCCAAAAGATGAAAATAAAGTGTGTGAATGCGGTTCCAAGAAAAAGAAACACTTTATAAAGATTAAAACTCCTTTTGATGAACGAAGATGAAAAAAATGGAGATTCTTTCGGAGGAAAAGATTTTGTGGCCATAAAAAGTCTACTCGGTGTTATCTTTGTGGCCAGAAAGGGCACTTTGCTAAACAGTGTCCACTCTATGCGTGTGAAGGTGATGCTCTAGATAATCTGAAACAAGTCTTAGTTGATAAAGTTTTTAAGGGAAAGAGATCAACAAACATTTAGAAGCCAAAGAATTCAGCAAAAATTTTGTTGACTTTTTCTAGGATTGAATCTAAACATTGTTGGACCATCCCCATTTAAGAAGAGCTCTTCTAGGACCACCAGTGGCACATGTCTTTTCAACCCTTCTTCTCCATATAAAGCTAAAGTAATTTAAAAAGTTATTACTTTGAAATTGGTATTGTCATTGAATTCAAGTGTCGATTTGGTAGGTGTTCCAATTGGCGATTTTTTAATGTGAACTTAAAAATAAATAAACAAAGAAGAAAAAAAAAAGAATTAGGGTTTCAGTTGGAAATTGAAGATTTAATTAATAAAAATAGAAATGAGAAAAGATTTGAATATTGAATTTGAGTGAAAAGACAAATTTGGAAAAGGGTTAAAGATGGAGTGTGTGTGGAAAGAGAGAGAGAGAGAGAGAGAGAGAGATAGTAGGGAATAGGGGTAGTTTTCTCATTAAAAATAAAATTATAAAAGCTCATTTTAATCGGATTCTCTTTAACTAATGGTATATGCTCGTTTTTAATGGCAGGAGGACTATACAGTGTAATAGGACAATCGTTAGGGATTTTATAATATAATTTTGAAATGTGAGTAGTTAAATATGTCAAATGTTAAGGGGTTTATAGTAATTATCCCTTTTACGAAAATAACTTTGTGACAATAATATTTTTTGAATAATAGATATTTTAGTATTTGAAATATATTACTAAAAAAATATTAATTTTCTTTTAATTTATAAGGTTATAATAAAATTTAAACAATAAATATCGTATATTTATATTATTTATTATTTAATATAATAAATATATCAAAAATGAAAATTTTAATGAGTCTCACTCATCTTCAATGGCCATAACGTTTGATGATAATCGATAATGGATATTGGTAATGAAGATGATTAGTGATAATAAATATATGTATTTATATGATTTATTTTTCATGTGGATGAGTTGATCAAAGTTCAGAAAAATGATTTATTTTTTCCTTTGATCAAAAAAATATTTTTTGTTGATCAATTTTTTCTAAAATACCAGAAAAAAGAAAAAAACATTTTGTTAAAAAATATTTTTCACAAAGCAAACAAGGTCTATAATCTATTAAAGAGAATCCATCGTATTTCATGGGATTTGAATTTGGAACCTTAAGGTTCTCAAGCATCAGAGTTCGTCACCCGATTAGAAGATCATTTGCCTAGTAACAATTTAAATGGCCTAAACGCATTATAATTACTATGCCTTCTGAGTTGGCCAAGATATTGTCTGCACATTAAAAAAAACAAAATAAAAAGCAAAATTAGAATGCTTCCAAGAAATATTAACCAAGATTGGATTCAATTTGCCTCTCTAATTTCTTTAAAAAGTTTAATGAAAGATAAAATTAGCCATTTGATCTATTTAATCTTGATTTTTTATTTTGAAATTATTTGATATAATTTTCATTTGAAATTAGTATGTAATATTCACGAGTTTACAAAAGAATAAAAAAAATAAATTTACTCATTTTTTATTTTCAAAAATATTTTACATATTTTTAAAAAATAAAGAATAAAAAATATGTTGGAAATTTAGCTTTGAAAATTTGATTAAAATCCATCAAAACTCATCAACACTATTCCTCAAAACCATCAACAATCCAATCCAACCACCGACATCAAAAGATCACCACCATAATAAAGCCATATTTGTTAACCCTTGTCGAGGCAATAATTGCCCTATTAACACCTCTTCCCCCTTTCCAAAAACCAAAATACCATCATCTTTATGAAATCAAACCTCCAAGAACATGCACCTCAACTAGAAACAACTCTTTGTTATTCCCCTACTCAACATCCAAAGCTCTTTATTGTCATAAGAAAGCATTAAAAAAAACCATATTTATGCATCACCATTAGGTCCTTATATGTGGTTAAATAATCGACGTCAAACTCTACTACTCCTTACTTCCTTCCCATTTTCATCACTTTTTTTTGTTTGCTTTAATTGCACATCAGTCTTTGAGCTTAGATTTGGTAGCCCATAATGGTACTCTAATTTGGTTTAACACTGGTTCTTTAATTTAGTTAAGAACTTAGGTTTGAGAAATTGGTGGATGAAGGGTTTATCAAGTTGTATACATTATTATCATCGTCACTATTAGCATCTACATCAATTACAGTAACAATAATAACATCGTCAACAATGATTATCATGGGTTATGTTTTCTTCAACTTTAACTACTCAAAACTCATCAAACCCAACTAATTCTCAAACCCTTAATTTGTCCTAACTAATCTCCATCTCTTCAAATTCTAAACACCAAAATCATTGAATCAAGCAACAAAGGTAAAACCCTTTAACAAAAAAGAAGAGAATTTGAGATTTTATGTGAGGTGTTGTTAGTAATACCTAGATTTCATTATTTAAATACTATATTTTAAGATTATTGGGATGCAAGCTCAATGATAGGAACCATGTTCATTTCATTTCAAGAGAATGGAAATAATAATGTCTAAAGAAGGGAAAACTTAGAAAACCTTTGAGCCAACCCAATCCCATAAATACCTAGGACAAAAAAACCTACATTTCTTAGGCAAACATGAGATGGTTGTACAACCATCTATTTGATTGTAGAACCAACTAAGATAGCTACACAATCATCTTATAAAAGCTCGAAGAGGTAGAACCTTTTGAAATAGTTGCCTCACCTATCTTAGGTTTTTTTTTGATAATGCAACAAAGATTTTATTATTTTAAAACTCATGATTACAAGAAAAGAATCCTATCCTAACAAACTAACAATTTCTCTAATAGGATCAAAATCATCAAAATTGTAAACAATTGTAAAATTACAGAAAATGACTCTACCATAAAACTGCAGTCGTTGTAAAACATTGTAAGACTATAACAAAAACAAACTACACAAAATTGCCTAAAACCTGTCCCAAAAGCTACTCAAATTTGTAGTAAAAACAACTAACAGAAATTGCGCAAAAATACTAAGAAATTGAAATAACAAAAACTATAAAAATAGTACAACTAAATTATCAAAGAAACTTTTCAAAAAAAAAAATAAAATTGCAGCACAATTACTCAGAATACTGCTGCAAAATTATCATTGCTAGACTCTGCCTTTTTAGCCATATTAGCTACAAACAAATTAAGCTTTCTTTTAGTCGAGGAAAAAATAACTGATCTTAATTTATATTTTAGCCTCTTGATTTTATAAAGCAAATCCCAAGCCACCAATGTGCATCTGTCATAATATGAATATGAACTTGTTCCAAACCTATATTTAATATTGTTACTTTTGTCTAAGGATCTATCAATAATAAAGCAATTGGAACTTTAATTCCCAACTATCTTTTGACAACTTAAATCTAGCAACCTAAGTTATAAGGAATTAAAGGATGTTTGGGACCAAATCTAAAATTAACTAAGTCAATTTTCAGTTTAGAATTATACTAGTTTGCAAAGTTACTTAAGTCCCCACTTAAATAACCTCATCAAGTTCTTTTAACAACCAATGAGACAAATAATTTTTCACAAGGAATCAAAATTATATTAATAAAAATTCAACTACAAATAAATGGTTTATATGGCCTATTTATAAGCATTATATTGCTCATCTATTTAAGAACAAGGGATTAATTCATACTCTAAAAATTAAGAAGAAACTAAATAAGAAAAGCTCCAATGCTATTCGGTCAAGAAGAGCATTTAAACTTCCTAAATATTAACTAATATTATAATTCAAGAAATAAAAGAAATCCTATTCTAAAGAGGAAGTAGCATTCGGGGAAAAAAAGGAAGAGAAGAATATTCTTGAGGTCTTGTATATCTTGGAAGATATTTGACTTGACTTCATTAACCTCATTTAGACCCCTCTTATGTCCTCTTTAGGATTATTGTTCTTCCAATTAAAAATGCTTGAAATATTTTTGGAAACTTCTTAGAATATTCTAGAATAATTTTGGAAGATTTTAAAATCTTCTAGAATATTTTTTTTTGTACAATTTTCTTCATTTATAGAGTTTGACTTGTAGAGTACATTTTAAGAATCCATACATGAAATAAGAGCTTGAAATTACCATTTTATCCTTAAAAAGATCCACTAAATGCTCTAACACTTGTTTCCTTAATTTCTCTTTTCATTAACATTCCTAAAGTTTCTTTAAACTTCTTAATTTGTTCATCATGCTTGGTGTTTGCTTAGCTTGCATTAATGGCAGCTTGTCCAAATTAAGCAGCTCTAAATAAGGTAGTCCAAATAAAGCAATCGTAAGGTTTTAGAGCTTTTATGATGCTTGTCTCCTTTTTACGAGATCTCCTTAATAATTTCATTCATTTTTCATTACTTTAAACTTGCCCCTGATTTGGTTCATATCATACCCCTATTATAAAAAATATTCATCTTCAAATCTCATCCTACATCAGGATAAAAAAGAAATATAAGTAATAACAAAAGTGGTTTTAACACCATAGTTGCCTTGTATATAGTATTGGACCTTCGTAATCACAATGAGATGAACCTTTCTTTCCATATAAAGCTTGGAACACCATTGTTTTCTCATTGAAAAATAAATTAGCAATGTTAATGGCATCATTAGTTTTGTTATATGGAATAATGTGTGCAATTTTAGAAAAAGTGATTAACCATAAAAATTGATTTATTGAAATGCTCAGACCTAGGAAACCCAAAACAAACACCAGTGAAAGATCAATGCTAAGCTATGGCATGTACAATCCATCAGGTTTTGATTCATATTTAGCTAGTCTACATGAAACACACACACACACACACACACACACACAAATATATATATATATATATGTGTGTGGGTGTGTGTGTGTGTGTGTGTGTTACATGTAGACTCGCGAAATATGTATCAAAAACAGAGGGATTGTGAAAGCCCTAGCG
>CATIWR010172254.1:0-12812 GCA_949677035.1 Omphalea diandra
ACGGTTTACCCCTCAATTCTGACCCTAGTTAGCAGATATAAACTTATTATAATAATATAAAATCATGGTGTTTCATTTCCATTGGTTGGAAGGTCACTTTTCCTCTTTTAGTCCCTCTTCTTCACTCATTAAGCATTTCCATCCATCTCCTAATTCCTAGATGCTCCTTATACTTTTAGATGAGCTCTCAAATACCATTATTTATGATGTCATAATAAGCACACAACATTAAATAATTTGTCATATAACTATGCAAACACTACATATATGTTCAAGTATCCCAAATGCAACGACGCAATTGTCACTGTCGTGTTTTTACAATTCACATGTCTAAATAATTATTTATCCTATGCATATATTCATGTGAGATTTCATATCATTTGTGCAACGAATATGTTCATGTGATAATGCCAATGAATAGGGACAGGGATGTTACAAAAAGTGATAAAAAAGAATGAGGAAAAACAAAAAAAAATTCAAAAAAGAGAGAGAGTGGGGGAGAAAGTTCAAGTTGAAAAGAAATTATTGAGAATAAAAAGAAACATGTGAATTTTTATGCTAAGAGAAGTAACATTAGAGATGTGATGTATTGTGATAGGACTATCGTCATACTTATGTACAAGGAATCTTATTTTTCTACTAACAATCTTGATGACACTTTGTCTTGTGAGTTTGTTTCTCTTTTACAGGATTTTGGAGATGTCTTTCTCGAAGAGATACCCAATGGATTGCCAACCATTAAGGGCATTGAGCATCATATTGATTTCATTCCTAGAGCACCACTTCCAAATTGACATGCTTATAGAAGTAATCCCGAGGAAACTAAGGAGCTTCAAAGGCAAGTCTAGGAGTTGCTGGCCAAGGGATATGTGCGAGAATGCATGAGTCCTTATGTGGCTCCTGTTTTGCTTGTACCTAAGAAGGATGGAACTTGGAGGATATGTGTTGATTATCGTGCAATCAATAATATAACGGTAAAGTATAAACTTTAAAATTCCTATGCTAGATGACATGTTAGATAAATTACATGGATTATGTTTTTAGCAAAATTGATTTTAAAAATGGATATCATCAAATTTGCATGAAGGAAGGAGATGAATGGAAGATTGCATTTAAAACAAAGCATGGTTTATATGAATGGCTAGTTATGCCTTTTGGTTTGACTAATGCACCTAATACTTTTATGAGATTAATGAATCACGTTCTGCATCCCTTTATTGGTAAATTTGTTGTTGTCTACTTTGATGATATCCTAGTATACTTAAACAATTCAAATGAACATCTTGAGCATTTAAGGTTAGTACTTGAAGTTTTATAAAGAGAAAAGTTGTATGCTAATCTTAAAAAATGTTCTTTTTGTTTGGATCGAATTGTGTTTTTAGGTTTTGTTATTAGTGTCAAAGGTGTTGAAGTTAACAAAGAAAAGGTAAGTGCTATAAAAAAAAATTGGCCTAAGCCTAAATCAGTAAGCGAGGTAAGATCATTTCATAGGTTGGCTTGTTTTAATAGATGGGTTGTTATGGACTTTAGCACTATTGTTACACCTCTCACCAAGGTAATAAAAAAAATGTTGGTTTTAAGTGGGGTAGTGAACAATAACATGCATTCGATTTGTTAAAGGAAAAGTTGAGTAAGGCACATGTTTTAGCTTTGCCTGACTTTACTAATACCTTTGAAATTGAGTGTGATGCTTTAGGTTTAGGGATTGCAGTTGTTTTGATGTAAGGTAAAAAACCCATTACCTATTTTAGCGAGAAGCTTAGTGGAGCTGTCTTAAACTACCCGACTTATGATAATAAGCTTTATGCATTGGTGAGAGCATGAGAGACCTGGCAACACTACCTATGGCCCAAGGAATTTGTAATTCACATTGACCATCAATCTTTGAAACATCTCAAGGGACAGGGCAAGTTGAACAAGAGGTATGCCATATGGAGTAAGTTTATTGAGACATTCCCATACATGATCAAGTACAAGCAAGGAAAGGATAATGTGGTCGTTGATGCCTTACTTAAAAGGTACTCTCTTATAAAGACTATGAATGCAAAGATGTTAGGATTCAAACACATCAAAGGATTGTATGGTGAGGATTCCAACTTTTTTAGTATTTATGATGCTTTTGAAAAATGAGCTTTTAGTAAGTATTATAGAATGGATGGGTATTTATTTAAAGAGAATGATTTGTGTATACCTATGTGTTCTATACGTGAATTGCTTGTTAAAGAAGCTCATAGGGGTAGATTAATGGGACATTTTGGGATAGCTAAGACTTTAGACACCTTACAAGAACACTTCTATTGGCCTAATATGAAAAAAATGTAATTAAGATTTGTGATAGATGTGTTACTTGCAAACAAGCTAAGTCTAGAGTTTTACCACAAGGTTTATATATTCCTTTACCTATACCAATTGAACCATGGATAGATATTTCTATGGATTTTGTCTTGAGTTTACCTAGGTCTAAAAAAAGGAAAAGATGTTATTTTTGTTTGAGATGGCACATTTCATTGCCTGTAATAAAATTGATGATGCAACGCATATAGCTATCGATTCTTTAGGGAGATAGTGTGATTGCATGGTATTCCTAAAACTATTGTTAGTGATAGTGATGTAAAGTTCTTGAGCTATTTTTGGAAAGTTTTATGGAAAAAATTACCACTAAATTATTATTTTCTACCACTTGTCATCCACAAACTGAGGTAGTGAATAGAACTTTGGGTACTTTATTGCGCTCTATAATTTAAAAGAACTTGAGAAATTAGGAAGATTGTTTGCCTTTTGCTAAATTTTCTTATAATCGTATTGTGCATTCTACTACAAGTTTTTCACCATTTAAAGTTGTTTAGGGCTTTAATCCATTAACTCCTTTGGATTTAGTTCCTTTACCATGTAATGAAAGAAATAGTTTGGATGGCAAGAAGAAAGCTAAATTGGTGAAACAACTTCATGAGAACATGTGAATCAATATCGAGAAGAAGAATTAACAAATTGCACAACAAGAAAATAAGAGAAGAAGGAAAGTCATTTTAGAGCCAGGCAATTAGGTGTGGGTACATATGAGGAAGGAAAGATTTCTAACTCAAAGAAAATCCAAATTGCATCCACAAGGAGATGGGTCTTTTCAAGTCTTAGAAAGAGTCAATGATAATGCCTATAAATTGGACCTATCCAGTGAGTATAATGTTAGTGATCTTTCTCCTTTTGATGTAGGTGATGAGTTTGATTCAAGGACGAATCATCTTAAGGAAGGAGGGAATGATGCAAATCAAGTAGCCAAGAGCAAAGATCCATTAGCAATGCCTTAAGGACCAATTACAAGGGCAAAGGCAAAGAAATTCAAAAGGGTCGTTCAAGGTGCAATGCAAGGATTGTGGAATAATATTTCCACTGCTGAAGATTGCAAGGATTTGGGTCAAATTTTAGGATTAAATTGCTTAAGTTTCCTTATTTAAATTTGTGACTATTTAGGAGTTAATTCAAGTTTTCCTCTTTATATTTATATTTATTTAAGAGTTTAACTTTTATTTTTTTTCTAATTTTGTTTGGGATGTAACCCTAGGGGACTAAATATATATTGTATCCCACTTATCAAAAGGACAATTGATTTTTTTTCCTATAAAGGCTTGGTGCTTGTAAGATTAATTCTCAATTTTATTCTTGTAAAGAATCATTTTGAACAATTATGGCTAATTATTTTTATTCATTTACAACATGCCAAAGTCCTCTAGCATAGGTTCGCCTTTGGGTTGACGTTTTTCATTGTTCAAACTTGATCTAGCTTTCTGAGGCAGTCATTTTCAAGCACAAAGTTGTTGGGTCTCAAGGCAAGTCGCTCGGGGTTCACATAATCTTGGTATAGATGTATGCATGATTTTATCTTTGAGACTTAGCTCTTGAGCCTTTGGGACCCTTTCCTTTGCCCTTAAACATAGGTGACCTAGTGTTAGGAGCACTTTTCTTCCCAGTAACCTCAATACTTGAAGTTTGAAGTATAGATGCTCTAATGAATGTAGGAGGAGAAGATGTAGATGAGGATACTTCATTAAACCTTAAACCATGTCTCACTAAAGGTGGTCTTTAGGACATAATAAGAGTATATAAAGCTTTTTTACCTTTGTGAAATCTTAAGACAGAATTTATAAGCGCAATAACTTTACCTTTTAAAGAATCATTTTCTTTTCTCAAGGAATCAAAAGAGGATGAAGATTTAAAAAGATTTTCTAAGGATTTTTTGAGTTCTTCATTAGAAGACCTCAAGTCACTTGCATGATCATTTAAGATTTTAAATTCATCCTAAAGTTTTGAACACTTTTTCTTATAAGTTTTCATTTGAGATTTGTATTTTTCACATTTCAAGGTTAGAGCTTCAAGAAGCTCACCATCTACATCATCTAAGTCCTTATAATCATGAAAAGAATGTGAAGAAGTACTTACCTCATTAAAAGAGTCCTCTTAAGCTATGAAGTATAGGTTGGCAACTTCTTCATCTTCTTCTTTTTCATTTGAGTTGTCATCCTATATTGCCTTGAAGCTCCTCTTCTTCTTTTTGTCCCACTTTTCATTCTTCTTGAGCTTGGGACAGTCAAATTTGATATGACCTTATTTTCTATATTCATAATAAGTCACTTCATTCTTCTTGCCTTTGAAATTGAGAGATGCTCTTTTAAAGTTCCTCTTATCTTTCCTTCTCTTTATGAGCTCCTTAGTCCTCCTTGATAGCATGGCTAATTCCTCTTCCTCCTTCTCACTCTCATCCCTATCACTAGAAGCAACTTCAACCTACTTATATCTGGTTGAGGATTTAAGAGCAAAAGTCTTCTTTTCAACTTTTTCATTTTTGTCTCCTTGCCTTCTCATTTCTTCATCACCTCACCCTTCTTTAGGGCCAGATCATTAGTGAGTAGCTTGCCAATAAGAACATCCATTTACACCTTTCCAATCTTTGGATTTATATGTTATAAACTCTAGCACCAAATTTTTCAAGAGGTAGTGATTTGAGAATTTTAGTGTTTACCTCATGGTTGGTGAGAATTCTTCCAAACTTCTTCATGTTTATGACAACAGAGAGAGTAGTTTATTTGTCATATCAGTGATGCTTTCATTATCTTTCATCATGAAGAGTTGTCACTCTATCATATACATTTCCAACCTATTTGATTTTCACCAGTGTAGTGCCTTCATGATAATTCTCTAAAGCCTTCCATATCCAATAGGTGGTTTGGGAATGTTGCACTCTACTAATCTCCTTTCTTGATAAAGAGCTAAGAAGAATGGTCATTACCCTATGTTCTTCCCATTTGACTTTGTATGTGCTTCCAACCTTTTTTCCCTTAGGATTAGTTCTTCACTACCATTTACCACTTTGGTTTAAAGCTTCTATTCCTTGCTACAATGTCCCATAAATCTACCACATAACCATCCAAATATATCTCCATTATATACTTCTAATGAGTATAGTCGGTTCCATCAAAGTAAGGCTTGAGGTGAGTATGAATTCCTTCTTGTGCCATGATCTTTTCTCACTCAATTAAGGCTTTGTTTAAGACTTGGCTTTGATACCACTTGTTGGCCCTTGTGCACTAAGAATGGGGGGTTAAAGTGGTGGAAAATTTTGAATTTTGAAGGAAAAGGTTTATTGAGTAAGAAATGGAAGAAATAAAGAATAGTATAACACACCAAGTTTTATAGTGATTCAGGTATTAACCAACCCTACATCTACTTCTCAATCCTTCCAATTAGGTGTTTCACTTATCTTCAATGGTGTTTTAAAGCTCAAGACTAACTTTACAACTTGTATTTTTATAAAAGGCTCACACACAACCTCACTATAAGGCTAACACTCAACCTATACGAGAGTTTTTTAAGGCTCACTCTAAAATCCAATCAAAAGTTATCTATACAAAAACTCACTCTTAAAGCTAAACCCAATGGTGTTTAGTGCTCACTCTAAACAATAACAATTCAATTACAAGAATTTGAATGCTTAAAGGTTGAGAAATAAATTTGTAATAATTTTTATACAATGGATGTTATTCTCATGCATTCAAGTTCATTTGGTGGTTTATTTATAGGCTATAACCACCAAAGAGATATTACAAATAAAACTATGTCCAAATCTTCAAACTATGCTAGGTAGATCCTGTATTTATTGCTTGTCAGATGAAATTCATGGTCGAGACATACATTTGCAGTCACGAGATTTATATAACCCCGTTTATATCTAACGGCTAGTCCATATGGCATAAAACTATTGGTTCTTCATAAAACTATTGGTTCTTCAAGAAAAATAGTTGTTATGTCCCTTGAGCAATAGTAAAAGTCATGGTCTTTATTTTTCTGTTTAGACACGATAATCATCTACTTAAATGGAGAAGTTGTTTCACCAAGACCGCAATCGCTGCCATTTTTTTGCTACCACTAATTTTGATGTTCCAACATTTCTTTGGGACACCTGGTATGATTTGGTTGAAGATTTGATTCCCTCTAAGTGAGTACAAAAGTTACGATCACGACTCTAGATGTGACATGCACTATGAAATCTTTTGTATAAGATTTACCCAACTCTTTTGCAATATAGTGGTCACGAGCTTCTTCTTCATGACCATGAATTAGAATGCAAATTTCAATCTTTTAGATTAAGGCTTCCATTCAAATTCCAAAATGATCCTAATTGAACATCTACAAAATCAACACTTGAAATTGGCATTAGAACCTTCAATCTATATTGTTAATATCAAAAGAGAATTTTAACTTAGACTTGACTAATTTAGTCTAACAACTCAGTTCTCAACCTCTAGTAGATAAGAATAATAAATCTTCTAGAGAATTAGGGTTTAAAGTTGTTTGTACAACCAATCATTGGTTGTATAGACTTAGGATTTATTGTGTTAGGTTTTGTAGAATAAGTACAATGGCAAAACAAAATTTTCAAACAATTAAAACCCCATAGGATACATGCAATTTGATTAAATCGACAAAAGAGATGTGAAAACCTTACTAATTTGAATAAGAGATGGCAAGTGAAAGATAAAGAGGGGGTTCACATCAGTAACACCTAACCTTGAGCTTGTAGTGTAGATGGTCAGATTCAAATGCTACCAAATTGATGAACATCCTATGCAGATATCCACACAAACAATGTCTCCAAAATGAAGGATGTGTTGGGACTAAGGTTTCTATCTCTCTCTAAAATTTTTTTTGATAACATGGCTATTATGTATTTTTTAAAAAGCCTAAAACATATGTATTTACCTTAACTATTAAAATATATATGTCAACTATATATCTTTTGGATACAAATAACTAGATATTTTCTTTGTTTTAACTTCTAAGATGATATGGATATCTAAATATCAATATAATATTTATAATTATCTTAATATATATAGAGAGAGTAGAAAATAATATTTCATTTTGAGTCTATTCCAAGTATGTGACCCTGTAGGTTCATACAATGTTGGTAGTGATCCAAAACCTATTTTTGGCCCACAAGTCATAAGTGGCCTCTAGCAAGACATTATGACTACCTAAATTATGTGATGGTTCATAATCTGACCTAAACTATCATATGAATAGTATTTTAAACCTTTTGTCATCTTTTATCTCAATTAAACATAGGTATGGATCATGTCATCGTTATATAGTTCAATTATTTCTCGATCTCCAAGTAGATTGATGTAAAATGACATTGATAACCTTTATCAATTCATTTTCACATGGCCATGGAATCTCTTCAATCTAACTTATCGAGTGGGCCAGAGATATATTTCTCATAAATACATAAGGGATAAATTCCTTCTCAATCACTCATATTCCTTTATATAATACTTTATGTCCAATATTAATTTGTATAATCATCCGATTAAAAATAATGTTTGAATGTATTAAAACATAAAGTTCATCATATTAGAATCCATTATGATTTTTAGGTAAAATGATTAAGTTAATACTATGGCATGAGAATCACACTTATTACAGTGTATCCATATAGTGTTCTCATAGTGGGTTAGTCTAATATAATGTCTTTTAAACATATATCTACTGTGTTTGACCTAATATCACATATCCATTACTATTAAAACATAATCATCAATCGAAACACATACTAATCTTCATTCATTATTATCCAATAATAATGACCAATTATGGACAATTTAGAATAAAATTCTTTACACCTAAAGGTTTTTCTTTCAAGTTACATGCTTGATGACATTAGGTAGAATTAACAATTCATGAAATTTATCATTTAGCCTTAAATAAAAGAGATATCTAATAAAAATGTAACCATGACATTAATAAAATATGAATTACAAGAATTGGCCTAGGGCACATAACTAATAGGTCGCAATTAAAGGTCAATGGTCACCTATTCTAGAAGGTTCTATTTGTTAGGATTTAAGAGATATATGGGTAACCTTATGAACAATTGTACATACCTCTAAAGTTAGTTGTACAACCAACAATTTGTTCTCCTCTAAGGTTTTCATAGTTTGGTTTAGTTGGAAAGTGGGTTTGATTCAAGGCTTCTTCCAAGCTTTTGTTTCTTTCTTAAGTAATTTATCCCCTATTATTTAGAGATAATTCAAGTAGTTTCTTATCATTTGGCATGCATCCTAACAACCAAAAATCTAGTGCTTACACTCTCGCTCTCTTTAATTCTGTAAGCACCATAAATAAAGAGCTTCCATTCTTCTTTATTAAGGAAGTCTCCTTCCCTAGCTTTAGTCTTATTAATTCTACCACAAAATCATCTAATACTTGAGCTTTTAGTGCCTATCATGGCACATATTTTATATCAAATTCATATAGATAAATCACCTATTTGGCTATTTATCTTGAGATATTCACTTTTTTGAAATATCTTTCATAAGAACTGATTTGTGCAAACATTGATGGTGTGAGCTTGAAAGTACTATGTTAGTTTTATGACTAGGTTGACTAGTGCATAGGCTAACTTTTTAAGCATGAAGGTACCTTATTTTAGCCCCTTTTAAGACCTTATTGACATGATAACTTGACATTTGCATCCCACCTTCGTCTCTAATTAAGAGCAAGGCAACTGTTTCTTTGGTAGCAATTAGGTATACAAAGAAGGGTTCATCTTACTTGGGGTGACTTGGCAATAAGGTGAGCTGAGGAACACCTTTAACTCTTCAAAAGCCTTTTGACACTCTTTGATCCATAAGAAGTTGCTAAGGTTTCTTAACATTTTAAAGAATTATAGGTAGTGCCAAGCTAAATAAGAAATAATCTACCCAAGATAATGATTATCCCATTAAGCTTCTAAACTTTATTGACGGACTTAAAAAGTTGTATGTTTAGGATAGATTGAATTTTGGCTAGGTTGGCTTCAAGCCTTATTAGAAGATCATAATCCTAAAAACTTTCCTACTTAGATTCTAAAGGCACTTTTTAGGATTGAACTTCATATTATATCCATTAAAGATTGTTAAGGCCTTCTTAAGATCCCTAGGATTGTCTTCAACTCGATGGCTCTTAATAATCATGTCATCCATATAAAATTTGATGGTTTTGCCAATATGGTCCTTAAATATACGGTTAATTGGCCATAGATATATAGCTCTTACATTTTTAAGATTGAAAGGCATTATCTTGTAGTAGTATTTACCTTTATGTATGACAAACCTAGTCCTCTCTCATCTAGGATAATCATTTTGATCTAGTGATATCCTATCGAGACATTATTGAAGTTGTAAAGCTTGGACCTAGTAGTAGAGTCCACCAACTGGTTTATATTGGGCAGTAGATAACTATCCTTTGAGTAGGCTTTCTTAAGATCAGTAAAGTCCATACACATACTCTATTTGGCACTTAACTATTTACCAAGATCATATTGGCTAGCCAGTATGGGTATTGAACTTCTAAAATAAAGCCAGTATGGGGCAATTTGTATACTTCCTTAGTAATAGATTTATGAAGCTCGAATGCATGATTTCTTCTTTTTTATTTCCTAGATTTGACCAAGCTATCAAGGTTCAATTTATGGGATATAATAGATGGATCGATCCTTGTAATGTTTGAGGTGGACCAAAGGATCGAGCAAATGTTTTTATTTTAATTGGTTCTGTAAGTTTTGTCCTGATTCGCAATATGCACTCTTCGATGATTGATAAAGGTTTTAGATCATTTCTTAGCTTGATAACTTTAGAGGAATAGTTTTAGGAGACATTAAGTGATTCTATGGTGATTGTATGAGTTGCTTCCTTAAGGATATTCATGTAGGTTTCTTTTACAACTTTCTAGTCCACTAACTATAGTAGTAACACCTTTTTCAGTAGGGATTTTCATAATTAAGTATCGATCAAAGTGCAATCAACCATATCATATAGAATTGGCCTCTCAATGATTGCATTGTAATTAAATTGGATGTCAACCACCATCCATATGGCTTTGAATTTTTTAGTCATGTTTAAATCTCTCGACTCCATATTCAGCTTAGTAGCTTCTAAAACATCCACCTTTATTCCTCCAAGGCTAGTTTGTGTCATTTGGATTAGGCATAACTTGTTGAGGTCTTAACTAATAACTTTATATGCTTTAGTGGTTAACATATTGATTGAATTGTCATTATCTACAAAGATGCCATTAACTAGGTAGGTCCCATATTAGTCTTGAACCATTAGAGTGTCTACATAAGGGGTGTGTATGTGACATCCCATTTCCTAGATTTTTGTTCATCTAACTTTGCTTAGTTTTTTAAGTAGCTTAAGATATTGATCTATGATTAATAACCATTTTCAAAGTGTATGCATTAACTCATTCATAGAGCATGAAGTACTAAAGCGACATAACATTATTAAAATTCTCTCTTGCTATCCCATTATCATCATAAGACCCTTCATCATTTGTTTTGAACACTTTATATATATTGTAGAACTACATAGTAACTATTTATAGCAAAACATACATGACTAAAAAAATAAAACACTAAAAGATTGCACGCAATGTCTATTAAACTACTAAACAACAACTTAAAAATACAGACTAAATGTAATCTCTAATATATCTTTACCGAAAGAAAATTAAATACAAAGAAATAAGCTTGCATACTCAGTAAGTAAATGATTAATGATACTTAAATCACAAATAGCATAAAAAACATTTAAATATAAATAACCCATCATCCCATTTATGCTTATAGTAAAGAATTTCTAATTTTTAATACCACACTGACTATCAAATGTTATTGCCACATAAGCTATCATATGTTGTTGTCACACTAGCTATCAAATGTTGTTGCCACACAAGCTATCATATATGTAATTACCATACAAGCTATAGGATATTATTGTCACACAAACTATCAAATGTTGTTGCCACACAAACTATCAAATGTTGTTGCCACACAAGCTATCATATGTTGTTGCCACATAGGTTATAGGATATCATTGTCATATTGTGACATCCTATTTACTAATCATTAAAATTCTCTCAGTCTATCCATTGTCATTAAAAGTCCTGATTTCAATTATTTTTTTTCTTACACTATGTCTCTTGTTCACAACATAACAACTATTTACAACCAAGTATACATGGCTAAACAAACTAAAATACTAATAGACTGCATACTGGTCCAACCTCTATTAAACTGCTAAACAACAACTTTGAAATGTAATTAGACGCAATCTTTAGTTTACTCTTCATAAAATAAAATTTAATGCGAAAGGGTGAGCTTGCATACTCAGTAAGTAAATGCATAATGATACTTCTATCTCAAATAACATAATAAACATTTAAATATGAATAACTCATCATTATATCCATGCATGAAATAAAGAGTTGTTACTCTTAAATACCATATAGACTATCAATATCACAGCCACAAAGGCTTTCATTTTTGGTTGTCACATAGGCTATAAATATCGTTGCCATACAAGCTATAGATATCATTGTCACACAGGCTATTGAATGTTATTGCCACATAGGTTGTTATATTTTATTGCCACATAGGCTATAGATGTCATTGCCATATAGACTATCGAATGTTATTGTCACACAGGCTGTTATATTTTATTACCACACAGGCAATAGATATCATTACCACATAGGCTATCGAATGTTATTGTCACAGGCTGTGAATAGTATTACTTGCCAACAACATCAAGTATTATCCTTTCAACAAATCAACTATAAATCCACCAAAATTTCAGCAATATAATGCCTAATAACAACACCTATAACTTTGGCAGTTCATATCACCACATACTCTCATTCCCAAGTCATAATTTATCAATGTTTCATGAAAATAAATAAATCAAGAGTATAACAATCTTTTCATCAATGTATTCCTCAATATCATCATATTAAACAACATTTCATTCCATTGAGTATATGTTCATGGCATTTAATCAATCACACATATAGTGCCATTAGCTATTTACTTACCTTCTCCTTCAAGCTTATTAGGCCATGGATAGTCTTGGCTTATTCGCACTACTATCTTCAATGCCTCGAGGACCTATTTTAATACACTAACTTAATCCATGATGATAAAATAAGATTTTGATCTTGTTATACAAATATGCTCTAGTGAAATATCATGAACTTGATAGGTTATTTCTATAATTACTTTTAACTCATGAATCCAAATGAGTGATTTTTTTTTCAGTTAAACGAGAAATAAATGGGTACACCATATCCAAAATTTAGTCCAAAATTTACACTACATAATTTATGGTCAATTTTATGAATTTGCCTTTTTTCAATGTCATCTCAGCATGAGTAGGTCTTACATTATTAGATATATCTCAAATCTTACAAATCTAATCCCAAAAATGATTTACCAAAAGTTA
>CATIWR010172284.1:0-10678 GCA_949677035.1 Omphalea diandra
TTTTTTACAAAAAAAAAAAAATTTTTTTTTTTTTTTTTTTTTTTTTTTTTTTTTAAAAAACAAACACCCCCCCCCCCCCCCCCCCCCCCCCCCCCCCCCTCTTGGGTTGCCTTATCTGCCACTCATTCCAATAATTGGTATTAAAACCTAACCTCTTTTGAAGCTTAAGTGCAAGAGGGACACGATCATGACAACCTAAATTGAGCATGGACTAGAAGGACAATCAGTGGTGAGACTCCCTTCTTCATTGGAACATATTATTAGTATTGGAATAGTATAATGTATTATTTTCTCATATATGAATATATTGAGTTATGGAGAATTATAGAGAAAGGTTCATACACTCTAATGAAAACACTTACCAATGGACTCAAATAGAAAAAGACATTGATGAGATGTCAGATATAAAAAAAAAAAAAAAAGCAAGTTGCTAACAATGACAAGGCCATCCACATGCTCTTTTGTGCCTTAAACAGAAGTAAGTACAATAAGGTGAACATGAAGTCAACTGCAAAGAAAATCTAGGAGGCCTTAGAAATCACACATGAGGAAAAAATAGGTTAAAGAAAATAAGATGGAAACCCTCATTTGTCAGTATGAAACCTTCCTTATGAAGTTTGATGAAACAATCTCAATAATGTATGATCAATTCATTGAGATTGTTGGAGAAATGAAGGCTCTTAGGAAGAAATTCACCAATGAAGAACTTGTAAAGAAAGTTTTGAGGTGTTTACCTAAGGAGTGGCTTGGCAAGGTCACCTCTCTCAAGGATTCAAAGAGCATGCCACTTGATGAGCTGCTGAAAAATCTCATTGACTATGAGATGAGCCTGCATGGAGAAGTTGTATCCACATTTGAGGATGTAAATAAGAAGAAGATTGAAATAACGCTCAAACCTACTTCCAAATGCCACAGCTTAGGTGATGAAGATCTAAATGAAAATCAAATTGTCGCCTGACAAATAAATTTAGAAGAATATTGAAGAAGAAAGGCAAAGGCAAGCTTAAGCAAATTGAATGCTATAGATGTGGAAGGCTTGGCCACATGAAAGTAGATTGCCAAAATGTCAAAGCTGAGAAGAAGGACAATAAGAAAAGAAAATCTATAAATTAGTCCATCAAAACTAAATGAGGATGAAGAAGAGCCAAAGACAGGGAGAAGAGGAAAAAGAAGCCAATCTTTGCCTCACAACCTTAGAGGAGAGCTCTTCAAAATAGTTATGTTCTAGCTCTTTTGATAATGATTTAGATGAGAATGATTAAGACTTAGAAAACATGTTTACTATTGAAAATCTTGTTAAGACCCTAAAATCCACTAACAATGATCTTGATAAAAGTTTTGAAAGAAATAAAGTTCTGAAAACTAAATTTGTGGAACTAAAGAAAAGTTTTAAGCTCTTATAAAAGGAAAATGAGGCTTTGATTAATGAAAAGAAATTTTATGAAAATATGTCTTCTTAAAATAAGAGTCTCAAGAAAAAGATCTTAACTTTGAAGGATTCACTTGCCTCTTTTACAAAAGGAAAAGAAAAACATGGTTTTATTTTAGACTCCTGAAAGACTTCAAGAGATAGACATGGCTTAGGTTTTGATCATTTTAAACCTTCCACTTCAAAGCCAAAGTTTGTGGGAGCTACAACAAAAGCTAGAACTCCATCATCTTTATCTAACTCATATGCGCATAATCATAGCTACTCTCACCCTCACTTTTGCATGTAAAAGGCAAATCATGCCTTTATTTATGGAACTAGGTATGACAAGAATGCAAGGGTTCCTTTATGTTTTAGGCACCAATCTCTTAAGAAGCCACCTCACTCATGCTCTACAAATGAGTTGAAGAAAACATTTATTTGTCAATGCTTTTATTTGGAAATTATGGCCATAAAGCATACTTTTTCTATGCTAGGTCGAGAGATTAGCATATTTATGCTGCTAAAACCATGGATCCAAAATAAAATGGGTACTAAACAAAGTTTAATTTTTACAAGTTTGGAAGCTCCGCACTCTTTGCTAAAAATGGATAATCAAATGGTGTTGGAACTGTAGAATTTGAAGAGGAGCAAAAATTTTTTTTTGAAAAAGATTTGTATTTTTGGAAAGCATAATAAGCGGTATCATGAACTGTAATGTATCTCGATCCATCCTTTTGTTTTGTTCAACATGCTTTAGCTGAGGGAGATTTAATTTTATAAACTAACATTGGTATCAATTTGGAGTTTTTATTTTAGTGATATGAACAAGGTTGGATTGATCCTTATATGAACAAAGTTGGATTAATCTTTACTTGTATACTAAAGAATAGTTGCCCAAAATCTATCAAACTAAGTATTGAAGTTTTGATCTTCAAATCCCAACTAGACCTCTAGAAAACTTGTTTCTAGCAATCCAAGTTATAAAGATTCAAAGTTGTGTTAACTCAAACCCTAAATTAACTAAGCCAATTTAAGATCATAATTAACAAGTTTGTGAAATTTTTAAGCCTTCACTTAATAATCTCACCAAGTCCACTCAAAAACTCAAGAAGATAATTTAGTCTCACAAGCAAAATTGCTAACAATAATAATATTGATTAAATGAATGCCCTATTGGTAGAATATGAAGGTTGTTTATAGCCTTACAATGCTTAATCTAAAACCAATTAGGATTTAGTTTATATTCCCTAACATAATTCAATATGTCGTAATGTAACAAGGAAAAGACAATCCTAAACTAAATAGGAAAACTAAAGAAACATTATGATTGGTCAACAAGATTAGACTAAGATACTTTCCTAACTAAAGAACAACCATTCCTAAATAGAAAAGGAAGATGGTTCAATCTAATGAGGAAATTCTAATGGCATTAGGAAATATTGCCAACTAAGGAAATCTTGTAAGAATATTTGACTTTGGGCCATATTTCCTTGCTTACATGACTTGGGCTTATTTTTTCATGCCTTGGCTGAATTGGGTTATGCTAGGGTGCTCTCCATAAGTTGGGCTCCATTGTATTAAGTTAAGTGCTCCATTTAAAGAGTTTCAGCTCCCATCAACTTTTAATTGGGCTTCACACATCCTTTACTCTTATTAGGCTAATCCAAGTGTAATTCCTTATTACGTTAATGCTCTAATTGCCTCTTTAAACTTAACCCTCTATAAGACTTGAAAAGGTCCATCTCCCCTAGGCTCTAACTTACTTTTTCTAAGGTTAGGAAACCTTTATTTCCTGAAGTGTACCCAAACCAATCGCTCAGTTCAAATACCACTTTAACTCTACTCTTATTTACATTTGTAGCAACTTGTTCATTCCTCTTTTCAATATTTAAACGCATCTTCTCATGTAATTGTTTAACAAATTCATATTTCTTTTTACGTTCCATATCAACTCATAAATTAGAAGGAATAAGGGATAAATCCAAATTACTCAATGGTATAAATCAATAAACAATCTAAAAAAGGCAATAATGTGTAAAAGAATGCACACTCCTATTATATGCAAATTCTATATGTGGTAAACATTCCTTCTAAGACTTCAAATTCTTTTTTATCGAAACTCTTAAAAGCTGCCCTAGGGTCCTATTTACAACCTCAATTTAACCATCAGTTTATGGGTGGCATGAAGTAAAAAGTAAGAACTTAGTCCTCAATTTGCCCTACAATGTTTTCTAAAAGAAACTAACAAATTTTATATCCCTATCACTAATAATAGTTTTAGGCATACCATGTAACCTTACAATCTTAT
This sequence comes from Omphalea diandra, assembly GCA_949677035.1. Lineage (NCBI taxonomy): Eukaryota > Viridiplantae > Streptophyta > Magnoliopsida > Malpighiales > Euphorbiaceae > Omphalea > Omphalea diandra. The sequence continues at coordinate 3,720 of CATIWR010172284.1, forward strand.
TGAAAAACAAATTAGCTATGTTAATGGCATCATCAGTTTTATGACATGTAATAAAATGCACCATTTTTGAAAATCTATCAACAACCATAAAAATAGAATCATTACCACATTTTGACCTAGGTAACCCTAAAACAAAATCCATCGATATATTAATCCAATGTGAATTAGGAATAGGTTAAGATATATAAAGACCATGCAATTTTGATTTTGATTTAGATCGTTTGCATGCAACATATCTATCACACACTTTTTGAACATCAATTGGCATGTTGGGCCAATAAATGTGCTTATGCAAAACATCCAAAGTCTTTTGAACTCTAAAGTAACCCATAAGTCCACCACTATAGGCTTCCTTAACTAACAATTCACGTAAAGAACTCTTAGGCATATAAAGTTTGTTATCTTTAAATAAGTAACCATCATGTCTAAGGAATCTATCAAAAGCACCCATTTCTCAATTTACAAACAAATCACAAAAATTTGAATCTCCAACATATAATTCTTTGATATACTCAAAACTAAGTAATTTAACATCAATAATAGAAAGAGTATACCTTCGAGATAATGCTTCGACCACTATATTTTCCTAACCTTATTTATACCTTATGACATATGAAAAAAAATCAATAAATTCACTCCACTTAGCATGCCTTTTGTTCAATTTCTATTATCGTTTAAGGTATTTAAGAGATTCATGGTATGTATGAATGACAAATTCCTTGGGCCAAAAATAATGTTGCCATATTTACAAAGCCCTAACCAAAGTATACATCTCTTTATCATAAGTTAGATATTTTAATAAAGGTCCATTAAGTTTTTCACTAAAGTAAGCTACGGGTCTTCCTTCTAGCATTAAAATCCTTCTAGCATTAAAACAACTTAAATACCTAAACTTGATGCATCACATTTAATTTCAAAAGTATTAGCAAAGTTAGGCAAAGCTAATAAAGATGCATTATTTAATTTAGATTTCAACAAGTCAAAAGCATTTTGTTGCGCCTCCCTCTACTTAAAATCAACACTCTTTTTTTATAATTTTAGTTATAGGAGCTACAATAGTGCTAAAATCCCTTACAAACCTCATATAAAAACTTTTTAAACTATGGAAAGACCTTACCTCACTTACACTAGATGAATCGGCCATGCCTTGATGGCACATACCTTTTCTTCATCAACTTCTATTCGATCTTTGCTAACAAAAAAACCTAGAAAAACAAGCTTAAAAGTATAAAAATAACACTTTTTAAAGTTAATGTACAACTTTTCTTTTTGTAAGACTTCAAAAACTAGCCTTCCATGCTTTAAATGCTCTTTTAAAGACTTAGAATAAATAAGAATGTCATCAAAATAAACAACTACAAGTATGCATGCAAGATATTTTTCATCAATCTCATGAAAAAGCTAAGGGCATTAGTTAGCCCAAAAGGCATAACTAACCATTCATACAATCCGTATTTAGTTTTAAAAGTTGTTTTCCATTCGTCCCCTTCACGCATCATAATCTAATGATAATTACTTTTAAAATCAATTTTAGAAAACATGCATGCACCATGCAATTCATCTAACATGTCATTTAACCTAGGAATTGGATGCCTATACTTAATGGTTATCTTATTAGTGGCCTTAAAATCGACATACATGCACCAAGATCCATTCTTTTTAGGTACTAATAAAATAAGAACCTCACAAAGACTCATACTTTCCCTTACCAAGTCTTTTCCATAAGCTCTTCTACTTGCCTTTAAAGCTCCACTGTCTCTTCGAGGTTGCTTCTATAGGTTGGCCTATTTGGAATTTGGAAGCTAGGAATGAAATCTATTAGGTGTTCAATTCCTCTTAAGGGTGACAATTCTTTTGGCACATCCTTAGGAAACATATCTGAAAAGTTATGTAACAAGGAAATAAAACCACTAGGAAGAATATTGGTTAGATCATCACTAAAAGCAAAACACATTAGGTTCACATCTTTATACAAAAGTATAGCCATGGGAGTTTTGGCTAGCAAAGCTTTCCTTACATCCCTTTCTTTTGCAAATATAGCTTCTTTCACCCCCTCTCCTTTTGCATGCCTCTCATTTTTTTTTTTATGGGCATCCCCTCTTTGCTCTCCTTTCCCCCTCTAATTTCACCCCCCTCTTTAGTTTTCTCACTACTCTTCTTTTGCCACATTACTTTTTCTTTTTCTTTTTCTTGGTTGAATGTGCTTTCTCTCTCTCTTATTACTTTTTGGTCCTCAAAATTTTATTGAGGTGTTAAGAATACAAAAGAATATGCTTGCCCCCAAAAATCAAACTCATAAGTATTAGTGAACCCATCATATTTTGCTTGCCTATCAAATTGCCATGATCGACCCAAAAGTATATGACTAGCTTGCATAGGAATAACATCGCAAAGTACCTTATCCTTATATCTACCAATAGAAAATGATATCAAAGTTTGCTTAGTGACTTTTACTTCCCCACTATCATTTAGCCATTGCTAGTTATAAGGTTTAGGATGTTTCATGGTTGGTAAATTTAGCATTTCAATTACATAAGTACTATTTGCATTAGTGCAACACTACCATCAATAATAGTATGACATAAATTACCATTTATCCTATAACTAGAATGAAAAATATTTTCCCTTTAAATTTAATCGCCCTTAACTTGCACATTTAAAGAACACCTAGCCGCAATAATATTCTTACTAGTTACTTCATTTGGATCCTCAAAATCATCATCACTAGCATCTTCCAATAGAGGCATCTCGAGGTCAGTTGCATAGCCATCATCCTCGCCATTACTTACTATCTCTCCATCAAGCAAAACCATGGTCCTCTTATTGGGGAAATCACGTGCCATATGTCCTTTCCTTTGGCACTTAAAGCAAACAATTGAACTTGGCCTTTTAGGGGTTTCAGCCTTAGCATCAGAGTTGGGCTTGCTCCCTTCTTTCTTTTTTGGTGGTTCAGTCTTAGGCCTATTATTAGGCTTGTCACCACTTTTAAACTTGTTAATCCAAGAAATTTAATTGAAATTGGGCTTAGAATGTTTGCTTTTATGTTATCTTTCCACCATAATTGCAAGGTGATACAATTCCTGCAAAGTGTCATATTGCTTTAGCTCAACTTCATTGGTGATTTCTCTATTGAAACCAGCAAGAAAATGTGCCAAAGTTTGCTCCATAGGCTCTTCAAGTTTTGCCCTTATTAAGGTGATTTCAAGATCTTGATAATACACTTCCATACTCCTATTACCTCGTACAAGTCTTTGCAACTTTTTGTGTATATCTCTAAGGTAATTACTAGGAACAAATCTATTTCTTATGGCCCTCTTCATATCTACCCAAGTGCAAATTAGTGGATCCCTACATCTTCTTCTAATACTTCTAATTTGATCCCACCATACAAAAGCATATCCCATAAATTCAATAGCAGCTAATTTAATGTTTTTATCCTCACTATTATTATAATAATAATAGATAAAATCTACCTTCTTTTCCTAAGATAGATAGGCTTCAGGATCATTAACCACTAAAGGTAGGAATCTTCATCTTGATGCTATTAAGATTGTCATCTTGCTTATTAGATCTTTGTGAGTAGCCTTCCATAGAATCGCCCTCCTTATCTTTTTGAACAATCCTCCCACTCTTTGGTTGCTTATAATTGGTATATATGGTGTTGGAATTTGTGACAATTTGCAAGCTTTTGATCTTCTCATGCATTGCTTAGAATTACTTCTCAATTTGGGCCATATGAGCTTGTGGAGCTTTCATGAACAACTTTCAATCTAGTTCTTCTTTAGGATCTACCATGGTTAGTAAATAATAAAAGAAAACCTTACCAAACACTCCCTCACGTGTTTAAACTTAGAAGATAGCACTCACACTTGTGTTTAACTCAAAACAGGCTTTTACCCTCTTTTAAGCTCACCACTCTTGCCTTTTACCACTCTTGGATTCTTTTCTTTAAGAAGCTAAAACAAGTTCAATGTGATCTTTTAGCTTTTTTTCTTTCCTTCTTTTTCTCCTTTGTTTTCTTTTTTGATTTTTTTCTTTAATGTTTTTTCCTTTTTTTAAAGCTAAAATAGAATTTGGAATCAAAAGAAACACAAAGAACAACTTAAGAATGTAAAGAAACTAATGAAGCCGAATTGAAGGAATTGAGTGCTAATCAAAATTTACACTTTTCTTTTAATTTGGATGAGTTTAGTTTGGCTTTAGACACACAAATAAACACAAAAAATGCTTAGGACACAAAGAAAAATAAATTAGGATTCATGAAACACAAGGAAAAAGAATGGAGATAGGAAACTTGCTAATTTTGCAATATGTAATCTTTTTGGGATTTTCTTGGTGGTAAAGGTCCAAAACTAGAATTAAACATAAATAAGTGATTAAATATGATAAAAAACAAATTTGATTGAAGAAAAGTAAAGAAAATAGAACTAAATATGATAGAATAAAAACAAACAAAATTGGAGCCCTATAAAGGAGATTTGACCCAAATTAATGCCAAAAAAAATAAGAACACAAAGAACAATGAATTTTGGAGATAACTTACTTGATTTGAAGCCTTAGCTCTGATACCAAATGATGCGAACAATGTTGGATTGATCGTTACCCGTATGCTAAATAATAGTTGCCCAAAATATATCAAACCAAATATTAGAGTTTTGATCTTCAAATCCTAACTAGACCTCTATAAAACTTATTTCTAGCAACCTAAGTTATAAAGATTCAAAGTCGTGTTAACTCAAACCCTAAATCAATCAAGTCAATTTAAGATCAGAATTAATAAGTTTTGTAAAATTTTTAAGCCTTCACTTAACAATCTCAATAAGTCCACTAAAAAACTCAAGAAGAGAATTTAGTCTCACAAGTAAAATTGCTAATAATAATAATATTGATTGAATGAATGCCCTCTTGGAAAAATATGATGGCTATTTATAGCCTTACAATGCTTAATCCAAAATCAATTAGGATTTAGTTTACATTCCCTAATAAAATTTAATATGTCTTAACGTAATAAGGAATAGACAATCCTAAACTGAATAAAAAAACTAAAGAAACATTATGATTGTTCAATAAGATTAGACCAAGATACTTTCCTATTTAAAGAACAACTCTTTCTAAATAGAAAAGGACAAGGATTCAACGTAACGAGGAAATCCTAATGGCAATAGGAAACATTGCCACTAAGGAAATTGTGTAAGAATCTTTGACTTTAGGCCTCATTTTCTCACTTACACGACTTGGGCTTCCTTTTACATGCCTTGGGCTTCTTTTTACATGCCTTAGCCGAATTGGATTATGCTTGGGTGCTCTCCATAAGTTGGGCTCCATTGTATTAAGTTAAGTGCTCCATTTGAAGAGTTTAAGCTCCCATCAGCTTTTAATTGGGCTTCACACATCCTTTCCTCTTTTTGGGCTAATCCAAGTGTAACTCGTTGTTGCACTAATGCTCCAATTGCCTTTTAAAACTTTTTTAACCATGCCCTTATGATTGGGCCTTGAAGTTGAAATGGATCCTTTGCTAACTTGCCTTGGCTATTTGCATCATTTAGGAATAATCTCCAACTATTATCCTTCCGCTCTTGCTTTCCATAATTTGTGAAAAGAACATGTAACCCCAAGTTCTGCCAACTGAATTTGTGTTTGAATATCTTGGGTGATTTGTTATAAGAAAACATAAAGCTAGGGGGACTTTTCTTTTGTTGTCTTTTTTGTATTTTGGAATCATTATGTTTGCTTTGTTTTTTTAACTAACTTGGTCTTGATTTTAGGAAGAGAATGTTTGTATATTTGAAAGGGGGAGAACATTTTTTAAAAGGGAGAATTTTGTATATCTTTTTATCATGATGACAAAAAGGAGAAGAAGTTTTGGATGCTTTGATTTGATGATTTGATTGTTTTTTTTTTTTTTGTATTAATTATATGCATAGCCTAACACTTAGTATCATCTATGTTTTAAACATCAAACATTTAGTATCTTATGTGGTACAACATTTGGTACCTTATGAGGCATATTTGGCATCAAGCCTTGTGTGGATATTTTGATAGGTATGTATTTTGTTTGGTATTTTTCTTATAGTTTTGTGTTTTAAAATTTGGTATCCTTTGTGTGTTTAAGTTTTGTATTTTTGGTATCAAAGCATCTTGGTTTTATCATCATCCAAAATGGGTGACATTATTATGAATGCTAGGGGAGAATGTTTAGAGAAAATGTAACCCCAAAGCATTGGACTCACTCTTGTACTTTGAATGATGTGTTTCAAATGATAATAAAACTATTATTTTGAAGGATAAAAAAACTATAACAAAACTGAGAAAATGTTTGTACTTTAGTGTTTTAAGATGATTTGAATAGACCTGACAAACATCAAAAGGGAGATTGTTATAAATGTTAAAGGGAAAATGTTTAGAGAACATGTGACCCCAAGTCCCGATGAACGTTAAAGGACCAGAACAAGTTCAATGGGAGTTGAACATCTCCAAACAAGCATTGGACCATTCAACAAACATTGAAGGATGAGTAATGGACATTGATTGGATGTTTCTCTTTTGCCAAAGTCTCCTGCACCTTGCAACAGGGATTGTCCCATTGCAATAGGTGTTGAAGAAGTGCTGGACCTCACTACGAGCATTGAAGTTTCACAGTAGATGTTAATCTAGCCTAGCAATAGGCATTGCATACTCGAAACTGATGTTGAAAAAATGTCCAAGCTTGAGCTAAGGCTTTTAGAACTCAAAATGGGCATTGGCCCTTGTCAATAAGCATTGAATGAGTTTTCAACGGGCATTGCAAATTATTTAACAACCATGGAAAGTAAATGTGCAAAGTTTGAAAAATAGAGCACAATGTTCAATCTTTCTAAAAATGAATAATGGGCATTGTTCTTTCTCCAATAACCATTGTAGTCAAAGCCAATGAGTATCGAATAACAGATAATGGGCATTAAAAGTAACTATTACAAGTT
>CATIWR010172286.1:0-32515 GCA_949677035.1 Omphalea diandra
TATATATATATATATATATATATATATATATATATATCTGTGTGTATATACACACACACACACACATATATATATATATCTATGTATATATACATCTATATACATATATATACATATATATGTATATATATTTACATATATATATGTGTATATATATGTGTGTGTGTGTGTGTGTGAGACACACACACACACACACACACACACATATATATATATATATATATATATATATATGAGATAAGGATTCATTTACATGAGTGAATGCATACTAAATCATACATATTTATAAGAAATTTTTATAAGCAAGTTATTTATTATATTTTGACCTTTTAATATAAGTTCAGTATATCTATTATTATTTGGTATATTTATTTTATTTTTATTATAATTTAATTTCTCCATCCATGTATAATTTATAATAAAAACATTAGAAATGTTAAGCAAAAAAGTTTTAAAATGATATTCTTATAATATATATTTAAAAAATATTGCTTAGAAAAACAATGCATCATGAAAGTCTAACAATTAGTATATATAATTAATTTTAATTTTAGAAACTATTTACAATTAGTATTTATTATTCATTGAACTAACATTTTAATAAGCAAGTAATAGAACCTATATAGTAACATCATACTACTTTATTGAAAAACTATAAAATAACTAATTAAAAAGAAAAATACACAAAAAAGAATTAAAAATTGATTATTTATCTAAATTAAATGATAGAAATAAAAATAACTTTGGTTAAATTAATCTAAAAATTATTTATTTAATATTTTTATATATTAAATATAAAGTAAAATAAAAATTTTTATAAAACTTTATATTATAATAAACAAGTTAGCCAATCACTCTCTCTCTCTATATATATATGTGTGTGTGTGTGTGTCTCTGTATATATGTGTATGTATGTGTATAGTCAAAATAAAGAGAAAATATAATTCTTTGCTTGACATATCATTAAGATTTATAATTCTAATACTTTGGCACTTAAGTGATAATAAATAATAATTATATGACATATCTCATATTTATAAATATGCAATAAACTTTCAAAATTGTTATTTATATTTGATTTATTATGTACCACAATTTCTTAAAAAACATTATATTCTCTTTTTTAGTCCATATCTTTTTATATATTTATGAATAATGGAATCTTATATATTATTTAAATTTTTAATAAAAAATATTTTATATTTAAGTATCAAATTTATGATAGATATATTATAGTAAGTTTGAATTGAAAATATATTAGAGTTATATTTTTTTGAATTATTATAATGAATTAATTTATATTATAAAATGTAATGTTAAGAAATATTTTAATTATTATAATGAATTAATTAATATTATAAAATTTAACGTTAAGAAATATTTCAAAGGATTAAAATATAAAAATTAATTTAAAATTTTTTATATAAGTTTAAATAAATAATATCAAATAAATCTCTAGACAATATATGTGTACATCTTGCATAATACAAGAGTAGAGTAGTCCAACATATCAAAACAAGTTTCCACCAAAATTTTCACTTAAGAAATATTCGATAATCATATTAAACACTTAAAATTAAAAATATTTGATATTTATTTTTAAATTTTAATATTTTAATTGTGTTTATTAATATTTTTTATTAAGAACTTAATTTTAAAAAATTCTTAATTTGATCAGTAAAAAATTTTTATTTAATGAATTAAATAATAGAAAAATTAATATTTTAATATTTTTATTCATATGTTTTTCACTTATAATTATTACCATTCACCATTGTAACTATTTGTGCTATTATTATTTCTATTTATAAGGATATAATTAAATTTTAAAAACATTTGAAATTAAATTTTTTAATAATCTGTCTTAAAATATGCAATTGCCAGTTAGCATATCTTATTATCTTTTAAGCTTCCTACAAATCTTTTTTTTAGAATTCAATAGTAATTCAATTGCTAAAATTATTCAGATTCTAAATTTTTAATATTAATATTATTTATTTTTTTATTTTACCAAATATTAAAGAAATAACAATGCAAGTGTGGCTTCTCAATAGTAATGATAATAATAATAATAATAATAATAATAATAATAATAATAATAATAATAATGCGAGTATAAAACGATGTATGTTTTGTGCGTTTTACATGCCATCAAGCTGTCTCTCTTCCCTCTACAACGAACTCCCTCCAAAACACCACTGACAGAAACGCCGCGACAACATTCTCCGCTGACAAACAGTCTCTCATTAGTGTAAGCTAGGGTTTGTTACGATTCCATTTCTGCTACCAATTTCTTCGCTTTCCATTGCAATGTAATATACGTAATTCATTTTTTAGATGCCGAGAGGCAAAGTTTAATTTCAATGTCAAACACTGATTGGTTCTAATTAGCCACTGAAGTTCATTTTGGTTTCATGTTAACCTAAATTGTTGAAAATTCATTATTTGCTTGAAATAGATAATGTTACTAATACAAATTCGGATTTGGATACCCTCAAGTTTGGATTAACATGATCTATTATGTTAGAATAATTTCTATCCTTCATTTCTAGTGCGTGGTTGAGTTTCATCAGAAAATAACTTTAAATTTGCAGGAACTAGGTAGTTATATGCCAAACTAACCTTTTTTTGGAATGAGATAAAATAAGGAGGAAGGAAAATATGAGTGGAAAGTAAGAAAGATACTAACTTTTCATTGTTTGGGAATAGATGGAAAATAACACTTATTTTCCTCTCTTTACTTTTTCCCCCAAAATGGAGAGAAAATATAATAATTAGGGACAAAGTTCTTGATTAATGATGAATTAACATTCTTGCCCTTGATACTTCTCTATTGAAAGAGGGATGATAAATTTATTTTTCCTCTTTCTTTTTTATCCAAACATGAAGAGGGAAAATAAATGAAGAAAAATAAAATTTTTTTTTTCCTTGTTATTATCTTTACTCCTTAAACAACTTTCCAAACATGGGGTAAATCTCAATCATTCATTTTTATTTAAAAGGTTGAGATTATCCCAACATGATAAATTATGATGAACCAAACAATGAGAGAGAGGATCTGAATCCATTGATTGTACTGTTTTTATAACTTGCTCTTCCACTTGTATTTTTGGAGCATGTTGAATTCTTTGTGGTTCTGAAACTAACTATTTCCTATCCTTGAACTTATATTTAAACTTTAAATGTTCTGTTAAGCATATTGAAAAAGAAAATAGTGGCTTGCAAATGCTAATTGTTGAGTATCTGAAGGCATGTTTGGCAATGCTATTGCCAATAGCAGCTTTGGGAACAAAAACTAGAAGAAATTCTCTTTGTCAATTGCTAGTAGATATTTTCTCAATATGAGCTTTGTGAATTAAAAATTGATTCTGAAAGAAGCTAATATTTGAAGATTTTGCCAATAGCTATTGAACTTTGTTGACAATGTAATTAAACTACTTTTATGCATAGGTATAAATATTTTCAAAACTTAAATTGTGGTAGTTTAACAAACAAAAATAGATTTTTGCAATAGTAATGCAAAATATGCTCCAAGTCTAATTCACTATTTATCTTGAGATGATATATACCACCACAATAAAGGCATGCTTTGAATTGCTATTGCTAATAGCAACTTTGGATAAAAAATTTAGAAGCAAATTCTCATTTGTTATATCTGATTTGCAATTTTTAACTATTATATTTTTGAAATTATTATTTTTTAAAATTATTTTGTCTTAAGAACATAATAATTGCTTCAGAAATGCATTAAATTATGCCTGATGTTTCAGGTATGATATCCTTTGCCTTCTTTGTTCTCAATTGGAAGCATCTTTCTTGCTTTCAAGAGCTATTATTGATTTTGTATCTGACTGACAAGATAGGCACTTCTGAAATGCTAACCAACTATTGTGAGTTTGTAATTTATGTTTCTTCTTGTATCTTACAAAGGATTAAATTTTGTTTCCTTGTTTCAGGAAATTCGGAAGGCTTTTAATGTGATGAAGGAAATGCAGTTCATTTTGACAAAGATAATGAATCTGCAAAGGTGTTTCAACACTTTTACTTAGAGATGTTTTCATGAGGAAAAAATTTAGTTGTTTATCATATACAGCACTTGGTTTGATTAAGAAATCCTAGTTTCAGATTATTTGGCACCTAACGAAATAAAAGTTATTATTGTCTGTTTGCTCAGGAAATCTACTTCCATGAAATGAAGTTAACTTTTGGTTTGTAATGGTTTTCCCAATAATTAGTACCTAAAACAAAAGCATATTCCTCTAGTCCTGATGTCTATTAGAAGAATTACACTTTTGATTTTACACCTTTTATCCAAAACAACATGGCATATTCTTTAACTTGTCCCTTTCTTGGGTTTCCTAACAACTTGATGGATTGAGGCCTTGGAACATGAGGTTTGACATCTGGTTTAGCTTTCTTTTCCCTCCCTCTTTCAGTTGTTTGGGTAATTTGTTTTTTTTTTTTGTATGGTTGGATAGATGGCTTTCCTTTCCATGTTTGTTTGCTTCTTTAGCTAAGTTTATCAGTTGTCTTTTTTGTATGTGCTTAACATCTAGTTTTGTTTCTTGCCATTATTTTATTTATTTAAAGCCTCATTTTGTATTTTCTTCAGTTGTATTAGAAATAATGACAAATCAAATCTATTGTTTATTAGTTTAGACATATACTTGCTATAATTGACAAATGGCATATTGAAGATTATGGGATTCATGCTTTTCACATGTTTACCTTATTCAAAGCTCAATTATTCAGGTAAAGGAGCTTGAAAATGTTGTTGCTGAGTTGGTTGATTCTTATGTTGACTGTATACATCAGGCTTCAGCAATTGAATCTGTTGGAAATATGTATCGGCCTAGGACAGAGGTGCTTGATTTCTTGCAATGATAATCTTTTACTTGTTTTGAATTTTTTCTTTCTGCTTATATTCATGTTAGGAAACTTACTATTGGTTCGATGTTAAATCACAGTCTACCGACCTCAAGAAGTTGCTTGATGCTGAGTTGGAGAAGCTCAAGTCTAGCTCAGCTTCTGTTTCACATAATCATCCACTAACACGTCAATTCAGAGAAGCTGTCTGGGTATGTTCTGCAGATGTTTTAAGTCAAATGCCTGGATATTGCTTTGTCTATTGGGAACTTGGTCTTGATTTGTTGTTGATTATTATTGCTTTGGCTAAATTATCAAAGAACAACTACTTTCTATATTGCTTAAATGAAACAATTAGCATGCCTCTTACTAGCAGGATTACGTTTTTACCTATCTGCATATTTCTAATGTGATATAGTATTATTTGAAGCCTATATAGTTCTTTTCAAGTAAAGGTTATGCACATAGAGGCACATAGTTCTGAAAAAGTGGGAAAAACATATTTCAGAAAATAATTCACAAGTTTGATTACACTGACCAATCTGAAATTTATTATTTTCTTGACTAGTCATTTCTCTAAAATTATGAAAATTTGAGTTGGTTTAATTTCTTAGAAGTACTTTATTGCTGGGGCCTTGGATTTTTATTTGTGAACCATTGACTTTGAAGTAACTTTATGCAATTGTGTTCTTATTTTTAAGAGATGTTATGCCGTTTCTTGTATGCTATTATTGAGCCTGAGCCCACCTTAACATTTGATTTCCTATCTTTCCTTTTCTGGATAGAGAAAATGTTCTCTGAATATTTTGAGTTTGTGTCATCACACTAGATCTAAGAGGAAGTTAGTTTCATTTATCTGAATTAAAAAGAGAAAGATTAATTACTTGCTAGACTAAAAAGGACTACAATTTATTATACGTATTTAGAAGTGTCCATTTCATGCACATATATTGGTGATTGAGTTATTTACTGTTGGATTCATATCATTTAATATTAATGCTCATTATGAATTATGCCATAAGTACATTAAGGTAAACTCTTTCAAAATTGTAATTCACGTTACTTTTATTAGTACTTTGTTGTTCATTTTGTAACAACATTCTCAACAAGATTTTCGCCATTCTAAATTGTTAAAGTTTCACTTTTTTATTTTTTTATAACTTAATCATTTGAATTTCATTTCTGTTGTTAATAGTTGTTCATAAGAAAATATTGAATTAAAAGATGGAGTTAGATATTAAAGAAGAAAAGAAAGAAATGCTTGGAGAGAGAGAGAGAGAGAGAGACAAAGAGAAGTGGGTTGTCTTAGACTTGGGCCTTAGATTTTTTTTTTGCCTGAATTGACTCTAGCACCATTTCTAATAGTCTTCCCTTTCATACCACTTTTAGAAGATGGTGCTAAGTAGATTTGTTTTTCTATTATTAAGTTATGTGGCATCTAGTTCATGAAAATACTTGTGAAACAATATTGTTGCCTAAAAAGTGAGGCTATTTAAAGATGAGATTAGTTGTTGAATCAGTGTGGACACCGTGTTTTGTGCTCAGAAAATTTTGACCCAATAATAATAGTCAACTGAAAATCTCTTTGAAATAAAGATATGAGATAGATAACTCAAGATGTTGGAAACGGAATTTAGAGGCTTAGCTCATTTCTAAAAGGCCTAAGCCTAAGCCTCAAAAAGCCAAGCCCAAGCACAAAAAAAATCAATAGAATATGTATAGGCCGAAAACTCATCATGGCCATGTATTGAGCCAACCTTAAAACAAAAAAAAAAAAACAAAGGTTTCTTGAAAGTTGGGTATGTAAAGTACTAAAAGCAAACCCTAAGTGGACTATTTCATCGGCTACAGACAATATTCAAAAAGAAAAAAGAAAACAAAGAAAAGATTGGATTTTGTTCTTACTCCCACATCTAGAAGACCAAAGAAGAGAAAAAAGTAAGAGAACCACTTTTTAAATTTATTTCTTTTAAAATTATCAAAAAAAAAAAACTCAAGCGATCCTTGTTTCCAATCCTAGCCGAGCTTGAAAAAGAGAAGCACATCCATAAGAGCTTTAGAGTTTTAGTTTACAGTGTCCCATCTCTTCTTCCATTTCCTTCTTTATTGGGTGAGAAAGTCATCTTTTTTCAATCCTTGAAGAATAACAAAGGTAAGGCAATCTGAGGGTCATTTACCATAAAATCATTGTTGTTTAGTTAAATATGTAGGCCATTTTTTTTAAAACTTGACCCTAGAATCATTATTCACTGTTTATTGTTCATATCTTCGTTTCAAAGTGATAAAGTGTGTATGTTCCCTAGAGAAGGGCATGCTCCCCTACCCTTTTCTTCATTTGCTCCCCTAAGTGGGAAGCATACTCTCACTTTCCTTTGTGTGTCCCATAGAGGGGCACATTCACTTTCCTTTCTTCACATGACCTTTACCCTTCTTCATATGTGTCCCATGGAGGGACGCATATCCTTCATTTTTTCCTCATATGCATCCCATGGAGTGACGTATCCCTCTTCCTTTTCTTCATATATGCTGCATTCTTTATTCGTTTAATTATTTCTTTTTTGTTTAATGTTTATTATGTTAAATCTTTCTTTTTAATTAGTGAACATTACCATCAGTTTCCATCTTTAAAATAATTTACATGATGAAAAAATTTCAAATGAAGTTTGTTAGATAGATAGGCATCATGACACACATTTCATTCACCTTGCTTTGTAGTTTGCTTTAGCTTGCATGCTTAAGTTATATCATTGTTAATAATGAATGTTTTGTGTAGACTGCATATGCCATGTTCTACAAGTTCAAATGGATTAATACACGCTGTGTGCTTATGTTCTATGCTTTGATGATTAGGATGCGTTGTGTTGGATTTTGTTTCCCCTCTTATGCTTGTCTCTTATTATCCAGTATGTGAGGTTAATCTGTCATTGCTTTGGGTTGTAGATGCTAAGATGGCTTAGCTTCCATTTTTCACTAGTTCATAGTTAGTATTCACTCTTCATTTTATGATATATGGCATCATCATTTGCATGCTTTCATTGTCAGGTTTATACCCTTGATTTGCATGGTTTCATCTTAGTTACACATACATTAATATCTTTGCCTTAATGTTCTGCTTTATGCATTTAGAGGAATGACCATTGTTATTGTTATTGTTGTTCCTATTATTGTTACATTATGGTATGGTGCTAAATCTTATTTGCAGAATGTGCCGTGTTTTTCAGGTTATGGTACTAACTGTTGTTTTGGAAGATATGCTTCATCTTATTCTCCCTATTCTTATTTTTATCTATATATTTGTAATTTCCCTTTCCTATATGGCCTGTAAACTATTAGTTATTTTATTTTTCTGCATTATTTATTTATGTGCTTGTCTACATGGATGAGATATTTCTAACTTCTACAATTTAGTAATCTAGATAAAAAATAAAATAAAAAATTTTATTTTAATAATAATAATTTGCAAATTATAAAACAAATTAATTCTAACATAAACTCATGGACTAAAACACATTAGAAACACTAATAAAATTAAATATCTAATTTATGTTTAAGTTTTAATTATTTTTAATTATGTCTCACATATTATAGCCGATAATCAAGCTAACTAATTTATATCTACACATACTTAGGTTCATTGGTATTATGTGTACACATTATATCTACATGTGTTTGAGTTCATTGATATCTGTACATATTATAGTCAATAATCAAGATAAATATGCATTTTAATATTATTTTGCAATCCTAGAGGTAGTAATCTAAATATGCATTTTTAACAATTTTTTATAATCTAATCAAGATAAATATGCATTTTTTAACAATATTTTCTAACCTAATCAAGATAAATATGCATTTTCTAGTCTCTAATCCAGCTAATTACGTAATTAAATTTAAAATTTAATAATATTTTGTAATTTAAAAGGTAGTAAAACAACTTTTTTTAAAAAAAGGAGATCATAAATATTAACACAACTCTTTAAGTGTAGTGTAAAGAAATTCTCCTTAAAAAAATTTTGCTCTTTAAAATTCTTTGAGTTTTTTTATTTAATCTATAAAGAATTTTTGAAAAGTAAGCTGTTTAGGTTTTGGTTTGACAAAATGGAAATGGAAGAAGAAATAAAAGAGGAGAAGAAGAAAAATGAAAGAAAATGAAAAAACCAAATGAAAGCTAGCTGGTGGTGTATTTCTCAGTGTTAGCGGAGTGCTGGTGAAGCAAATGGGACTATGCAGCATGTGAAACCTGCGAAAAAAAAAAAAGAGTTGCTTTTATTATAATGGCCTTAACGGCTGTTATGGGTGATAGAAAAATCTCGAGTGGTAATAGTGTACAAAATTGTGGTTACATAATGTAACATAATGGCTGTTATTTAATTCCATGCTTGGGATGATATCAGATGATAATTGGTGTGTGGAATTAAAAATGGAAATTAGAAAATAATTAATAAGGATAACCTATAAAAACAAAAATGATCGAGTGGAGTTTGGACCAACATTTGAAAGTCCCGAGGTGCTTAATACCTTCCTGGAGATGCACCTAATTTTCGAACCCAACTTTAAAGAGGCAACGAAGGAGTGGGTATTCTTCTATATAGGATCCTAACCTTTCTCCAAGACCGGACTAATGTGTTGTCCTAATACCCATTTGATAATGATATACTTGCAAAATCCTTAACATCATTTCGGAAAAAGGCACGTGATATTCCATTATATGTGCAAAGTGAAATCACAACGGAATTACACTCACTCGCAATTATGACTCTGCTAAGGTTCAACCCCAGAATCTCTAGGGTTGAAAGAAATGCAAAGCTAATGAGAAATACAATAAAGCAATCAAACAATGATATTGCTCAGCGTCATTTTGAAAAAAAGGTGCAAGATATTTCATTGTATGTGTGAAAGCGAAATTACACTTGCTCACAATGATGACTCTGCGCGGGATTGTACCCAGAACCTGTGGGATTCAAAGAAACTCAAAGTGATTGAAAAACACAATAAAGCAATCAAGTAATGGTATTGATGGATAATTTTTGGAACAAGATAGAGAAGGTTTGAAATGTTGTTGAACTTTGGTGGAGTTACTAAAGCAAAAATCAAGAAACCCTTTGTTGAGCTTCCAACTATGTATTGATGTACAGTTTGGATTGCTCTATATTTAATTTGCCTGGTTTCTACCACAGAGGTACTGCTGTTACTAAATGTTAAATGTTATGACCTTGTCGGCTTCTTGATTGTAGAAGTTTCCCCCTCTCACACACATGCTGACATGCTCACTAACAACCACACACATAAACATGCATGTTATTCATAATGTATTTTGTTATTTTGTTTAATCACCTTGTGTTTTGTGATTTCCTTCTTTTTTAGAATGTTCTCCATTCAGGGCAGCCAATGCCAGGTGAAGAGCAAGAGGACATTATAATGACAAGTACCCAGTCCAATCTTTTGAATATTGAGCGTCCATTGAGTGGAAAGCCTGTAATTGAACTAGCAGAGCCAGTTCGTAGGTATTGAGTTTTTGACTTGCTTAAAATTTAGGTTTTCTTATTTCATTTATAGTTCTTGTTTTGTTTTGCTGGGTTAGCTCATAAGGTTTGGCTGGCTCTTGAACCGAATGGAAAAGTATCAGGTCGCATGAATGCACATGAAAGCCATATGCATTCCTAAACTGGCATCGTGCGTTTTCCCGTGCAACTTCTATTGATTGCAATTAGTTGTCGAAGTTATTAATAGTGAGCCTTTTTGAGATTTGACAGTTTACTAGGAGTTCTCATTCTTTTTCTTTGTTGTCCAAATGGGAAAAATCGGTTGTTTTGAGGAGATAATATAATGAAATCTGCCTTGGTGTAGGGAAAATGAATGAGATGTTACAGGAAAGTACAATATCTTCTTTCCCCCAAACACCCGCCTTCCCCGTCTCTCTTTCCTCGTCTTCCTTCCATCTCTTCTTTTGGCATAAAATAAAATCAAGTTCATTCTATTTGGATCTCTGCAAGATAATTTTATATTGAAAAGTATTAATACTATAATTTGGAGAAGGATAGCCAAAGTTTTAAAGCATTTTCATTAAAGGAGCATAGTCTGGTGGTAGATAACGTACCATTTATTCTAAGATGTTTGTTTTAATTGCTAGGTGAATTATATTACTCTTCTTGCAAAAACCTTTGCTAGAGCCTTCACTTCTCAGTCATACATGTTTGTTTTAATTGCCCTATCTAGGTGAATTATATTATTCTGTATCTTTGTTGCGAAAACATCTGCTAGTCTTTACTTGCAAATAGCTGACTGGGGAAAGATTGCACATTTAATTAGATTATTGATTGTTATGAAGGGAAAAGAAATGGGTTATTCATGACATGCTCAATGGAGGGGAAATGCTTATTATGTGAATGTAGTGGTATATTGCAATTTTCCGAGGCTTGTGTTTTAGATATAGCAATAAGCTTTCTGGAAATATATTGAGTATGGTAGTTGTTATGTATAATTTTTTGTTTGAACATGGAAAGTTTTGGTACGGCTTTTTGCATTGCCCTTTGCACAGAAGCAGAAGCCTAGCCTGTCATATGTTTTTAACAGAAATTCACACTGTAGAGGGTTATGAAAAATCTGTCCCTTGGCAGACCAGTTTGTAGAGAAATCCAGAATTGCTGTGTTTCTCAAAACTAGAGCTTCCTGAATGAAATTAAACTTATTTCTTTTGTTCAGAATTTATCCTTTCTTTTTAATTCACTTTCTGTAGTGGACAATGCAAGCATATTTATGAAAAGAAAGTCTGCACTTCATAGTACCCGAGAAAGGACAAGCAAAATGCCCCATAGCAGGTATCCGTTATGCTTGTTTGTTTGAACTTTGATTCCGTGTGCCAATCTGCCATGTAATTATGTTTCTTCTTGTCAGGTTGCCCTAATATTTTGCAGGCAAACAAAGTAGTGTGTGATCCATTGTTATTGAAATTGAGGAAATGCGAACTATGAGTAAACAAACTTCTAGGACCTATGTGGTAGAAGATTTCACAGGGCTCAATGAGGAGGAGGACAATTGATCAGAGTACTTACCAGGAATTAATCATTGTCAATATCAGGATTCAGCCTCCTTTTCTATTATTCACTGTATATGTTCTAGTAAGCTTATGATTAACTTGTTTGACCTTCTCCTTTATTTATACACTCTTTTGGAAATCATAAGATTATGATATCCTCTGCAAGCTTATCTTAGAACATGTTTAAGTGTCTCTGCTTGGGACAGAGATGGTAGTAATATGTTTCATTTATGATGCATGTCTCTTTTTCATTTTTTTTTTTTTTCATATAAGATAAGTTACACGATGGATATCTCAACCACTTCCAACAAATCTGCTAAGGCTCGTTAGTGGGATTTTAGCTTATTTTCAACAAATCTTGTAATGCCAGTTAGAGGGATTTCAATTTAATCTTTTGTACATAATGTTTTGAAAATCAAACTAGATCTGCTGGTCAAATTGGTTAAACTAAAAATTATACCAGTGATTAATTTGGTTAGTTCTATATTGGTTTTTAATATTATTTGTTATTTTTAATTATTATAAATACATTTGTATATTTTAATATTTTTGTATTTTTTTAATATTATTATGATGATAATGTTTTGAATTTATTTATTATTAAACGAATTGAATGGAATTTATCAAAGGCGGAATTGAATTTGGTTTAGAAAAGATTATTTGTACATCAAAGAGTTTACAAAGGGTTAGGAACTATGCTTTTGGATTATTAAATCATTAATTTTTTTTAATAAGATGGAAGGCAATGAGCTCGATGAAGTGGAATAGCTATCAACACTATGCATGAATGAAAGGTAATTCAATGAGAAGGGAAACAAATAAAATGAGAACTAATTACAAATATGTTTAGTTATTTAAATTTTTAGGAAGTGAGGGAAATAGAAGTTCAATGGGAAGGGAAATGAATAAAATAAGAACTAATTACAATTATGCTTCGTTTTTTTAAATTTTTTAGAAGTGGGGAATAGAAAGGGAATAATTAGCCTTCATTTTCATTGGAGAGGTTGAAATTGATTACACTCAATTTGGGGTGTAAAAAATTTTAACTCATGAGAAAAATGATACATTATCTTTTTTTTTATTATTATTATTCTTGAAACATAAAATTTCATCATTTGTCAATTTAACCTTTTTGTCTTTTAATATTTATGATTCTCTTCCTCTCTCATTCATCCAAATAAAATTAACATATTTCTCCTCCCTTCCCTTATTTTTCTCCTCCCTTCCCTTATATGAATCAAACAAAAGTTGGTAAAAATTTTCTCTTTCCCTTCTTTTTAAAATACCTGTCCCTCCTCTCTCCACTGCCTTGTCATTCATAGTGTAAAAGTTAAGAAATGTCTAAGCAATCAATTAACAGAAAAGCTAACGGTACCCTCAACAGGTTGACTTAAAACATATAAATCCAGATCCTGGCTAATCGTCCAAATGAATACTTAAATTTTAATTGAATACTTTAAACTTAGATCTTTAATAAAATTTCTAAGTTTTTAACCATTATAATATATTGCTTCGCTTCCACATAACATTACTAAATTCTATTTTTCCTATTGAGATAGAATGTTATTCTTATTAAGAATTTAAATCACAGTGGCGGTAAGAATCGCGGTCACAATCACATTATAGACGTGTCAGTATATCGCGATTAAAATATAAAAGTCATGGTCGACATTATTGTGAATTTTTTAAATAAATTCAAAATTTAATTAAAATCAATATTTATATAAAACTTTTTCATATAAACAATTTGTAGCACATAAATATAAAATTATTTAAATAAATTAATTATGTTAATCTCTATAATTATTATCATACATTAAATACATTAAAATTTTATTTATTTATTTAAATATAATTTATATTCATTAAAAGATTACTTAATTTCATATATAAGTAGAGTAAATAATAGTAAAATTATGATTACTTCATAAATTTAGAAAATAATATGGACTGGTGTCAAGAAAATTATTAAAAAAAATAAATTCATTGCTTTATAAGATGGACTTATTTAAAAAGCAATATAATTGGTCCCACACCAAATATCATTAAGAGCCCATCCATTAGTAGCTCACTTCTAATTCTAATTTAAAAAGCCAAAAAAGTTTGTAACAAAGAAAGAAACAAGAGAAAGAAAGACTAAACCTAAAACAGAGAATGTCCCCATCTAAACTTCTTCTCAATATCCATCGAGCACAGTAGAGGCAAAGAAGAGAGACATCTCATCTCTACATGTAAAGAGCCTCTTTCAAAAGCATTGTTACAGAGCTAAAGAAGGAAAATAGTTTCATGTTCTTTTATTTCGCATCTTTGATGTTCAAAAGTCAAAGGAAAATCAAAGTTTGGCTCAGTTTTCTTTTTCAAAGTGAGACTGACTTCTTTTCCTTTGATTTGTCTATTTGCTTTTTTCTTCACATTTTGATTTTGATTGTAAGTATTATTGTTTCCTCTTTCTCTTGATTTGAGATCTAGGTACAATATTCTCTACTGGTGTTTATTTTTTTCCTTCATCTCTTCATTGGTCTTCCCTGTTTGTCATATACCGACATTATGGCTAAAATTGATTATATCATTTGTCTCAATATGGTAACAACGTTTCTGGTGTGAATTCAAAATCACCCCTTTGTAACGTTAAAAATTGTATTGAAAACCTCATTTTCCATTACGTATCATCTGATAGAATAAGTGATGGACGATATTTAAAACCCTAGTCCTTATATGGTCAAGTGAATTATTGGGACAACTAAGTCCCAACAAGTAAGATAGTCTATTTCAGTTTCAAAATTATGATTTTATTTTCATTATTAATTTTTTTTGATAACTTTAATTTTAATTAATTATAGAGATTCCTATTATAACATGATTTGAAATAAAATTTATATAATATATCAGAATAGATTTGAGAAATAATATCTAATAATATGTCATCATATATTATTAAATAATCATTCTCAAATTATTAAAATATAAAAAATAAAAATTTTCACTAAAAGAGATACAATAATAAATCTAAATAAAAAAAAAAGAGAGATAACTAGAGTTTGCATAGATAAATTATTTTTTATAAAACAAACATAATCTAAAATTAAGTTTAATGCTTAACAGTTTAGTCACCAGCAGTCTAACACCATCAAGGATGCTAGCCTATGAATATTTTGCTAAATCCTATAAGCATCAGATTCTCCGCTAGTAATTTTTTAAGAGATATGTTTTGTATAAAACATGCTTATCTGCGTGTCAATTTTAGTCTAGGATGTCTTGCTTAGGTATAAGTACCCTCTTTTTTATGCCATAATTGGCAAATAACAAATAATGTCATAAGCAATTTGAGATGCAAAACTGCACATGGAGAAATTTGATATGTGTAACATGCATTTGCAGAGTGTGGCATGACACAGCTCTTCGATTTCATGAAGTTATTTGCGAATTTGAAGCGTGGTTGACTCATCATCATTTGTGGGGAAAGAACCATGGTAGACATCTTAACCGTGCAACATTTGTAACTTGGTGAGTCTGATTGTTTTTGTTAGTGACAGTTATATTCTGACTAATGCTAACATTTCACTCTGATGACCCGTTTCCTTGGCATCTATTTATTTTACAAAGGTTGTTTGAATCCATTTGCTGATTCAACTTTGTTATAATAATATCAGTGGAAATTGGGATATTAAAACACAGATCCCTTGGCAGTGCACAGTGTCAAAGATAAAACTTCCTTCCTACTTTATGCAGTGGATCAATCTGAAAGATGTTTATCAAAATTTTTAGAATCCCACAGAACAGGTAATTCCTGTAAGAATTTAATTCAGGATCTAGTACATAAATTTAGAACACCATTCATGATTTTTTCGGAAATAAAATTGCATACATGTTTGCGCAGTAGATCTGAAAGCGGAAACAAGTTGCATACCTCTTTACGCATTGGATTCCAAATTGTTCAGCTCATTATTCCGATCGCTAAAAATAGAACACTCGGATAACAGATCAGAAGAGTTGAAAAAAAGAGTTAAGTCTTCCTCTCTTTGACCTTCCCACAAGACGACTACGATGAGTGTAGCACTAGGGTTGTCAAACATTATGAAGGCAGAAGAGAAGACCTAGTCTATTTATAATAATTTTAACAGGTCCATCCATCACAGGTTCATGTTAAAATAGGCCTACACTGACCATCTTCCATATCGGCCCACAAAAGTGTTACAAGTCCATAACTTAATTGATCACATTTTAATTGGGCTTCCCCACAAATCAATAAACTATATTATTCAGTCCATTTTATAAATAATTAAAATAAAATCATAATTAATATTAGCCCACATAAAAAAAATTTCAACATTCTCCCATTTGGGCAATAATAATTATGACGTTTTCATGTTTTAAAAAAAACGACTCTCGGACTGAATACTTTAAACTCAAGTGTGACCACACAATTTTAGAAAACATATAGTTTATTGATAAAGTGACACCTCAAACACAATCCTGTCCACATTAAGTTATCAATATCGGATAATGATAGTAGTTATGCCCTTTATTGACATAGTACCAATCCATAGTCATAAATATTGACAACTTAACCGACCCGGATTTTGATATGACAGTGTAGCAAGAAAATAACACCTACATGTGATCAATACACTATTTTCTTGTCAGTCTTCCAAACATTTCTTTTTCACATATGCTCAAATGAGTAAGAAAAATTCAGTCCAAATATTTCTCTTTCACACATGCTCAAACGAGCAAGAGAAATTCACAAGGCTTCACAATAAGACTGTTATTTCCATTTGGAAATACAATCACAATGCCTTAGCCTTTGTTTCCAGAAACACAATTGAAAACCAGTTCTGCTTAAGATAATCACACCAGTCTTAATCATATTAACCACAACTCATAGCATGCTATATATATATATATATATATATAATGTGCACATATGCATAACAGGCAACCACAAAAACATTCAATTCATATAAATAAATATATATGAATAAGCAATGTAGCAAAATTATTTGACTTAGACATTCAATCACAAGCTCAAAGCTCCCACTAACCAACACATCAAAAGACTCCACAACACCATTATCACAAACATGTTTCTTGAAAACTATGAGTCTGAGTCCTTTGGTTAGAGGATCAACTAACATCAAATCAGTACTAATATACTGAATCTCAATGTCTCCTTTCTTTACTAAGTCTCTTACTGTAAGATATTTAATCTCCATATGCTTAGAACCACTTGAACTTTTATTGTTCTTAGAGAAGAACACAACAACATTATTATAACAATAAATTCAAAGTGACCTAGCAATAGAATCAACCACAAGCAACCCAAAAATAAAATTCTTTAACCATATAGCTTGTGTACTAGTACCATAATAAGCAACAAACTTAACTTGCATAGTAGAAGATGTTGTAAGTGTTTGTTTAACACTTTTCCATGAAACAACACCACTAGTAAGCATAAAAATATAACCTGAAGTGAATTTCATATCATCTTGACAGTCTGCAAAATCAGAGTTTGAATACTCCACCACTTCAACATCATCCATACGCTTATAAACCAACATATAATCCTTTGTCTTTTGCAAGTATCTCATTACTTTTTTAGCAGCTACCTAATGATCTTACACAGGATTAGAAAGATATTGACCAAGAACACCAACAACATATGCAATATCTGGTCTTGTACACACCTAGGCGTACATCAAGCCGCCAACAACACTTGTATAAGGAATATTATTCATGGTTTGTTTCTCAATATCTCTTTTAGGGCATTGCTCCTTATTAAATTTATCTCCTTTCACTATAGGAGTATCACCACCTTTGCAAGATTGCATATTGAATTTGCTGAGTACACAATCAATATAAGCCCTTTGAGAAAGACACAATAAATGACGAGACTGCTCACAGCGAATCTCAATACCCAAGATAAAAGATGCTTCTCCAAGATATTTCATGTCAAAAGTTTTAGAGAATAATTGTTAGTTTCACAAATAATCTCCATGTTATTACTAGCCAACAAAATATCATCAAAATAGAGAACAAGAAATATAAATTTACTCCCACTAATCTTATGTTAAATGCATTAATCTATCTTGTTCTTGGTGAAACCATGTGAAGTGACTATCTCATCAAATTTGAGATACTATTAACACGAAACTTGGTTGAGACCATAAATAAATTTCTTTAGTTTACAAACTAAGTGTTCTTTACCACTTTCTTTAAAACCCTCGAGTTGCATCATATAAACTCTCTCACCCAAATCACCATTTAAGCATGTCGTCTTGACATCCATTTGATGCAATTCTAAATCAAAATAAGCAACCAATGCCATAATTATTCTAAAGGAATCTTTAGAGGAAAACATGAGAAAAAATATCATTATATTTGCCATAATATTCACCCTACGGTCGAACCTCACAATTTTAATTACATTTTCCTAATTGTTTCTCAACCTCAAATTTGAAAATTTTGAACATCACAATTGCATCTAATTTCTCCTATATGAAGTATAAATATCCATAATGAGAAAAATCATCAATGAAAGTAATAAAATATTTATTACCACAAATAGTAGGTGAATAAGGTCCACCAATATCAGTTTGGATAATCTCCAGAAGATCTGAACTTCTATTAACACCTTTCTTTTTTATTCTTAGTCAATTTGCCCCTTCTACAATCCACACAAACATTTAGATCCTCAAAATCAAGAGAAGGAAGAATATCATCTTTCATTAGTCTTCTAATTCTTTCTCTAGATATGTGACTTAAACGTTTGTGCCACAATGAAAAAGATTTTTCTTCAATTAAGGATCGTTTAGCCACAACATTAGCTTCATAAGAATGTTCGCAATCTCTTGCATCATCCAAACACAATCTATATAGATTATCGAATAAAACTCATTTACCGATCAATTTGGAATCTAAAAAAAACTTATTGGCTCTTCCACTACCAATAACAAAATGATATCCAATTTTATCTAAAATAGAAACAAAAACTAAATTTCTCATAAAAGATGAAACATAAAAGGTGTTCTCCAAAACTAGACAAAATCCAGATTCCAACGTCAAGCTGATATATTTAAAACCCCCTAAGTTTAGTCTGAAGGTGAATCATATTTAGAATATAATCTCTTACACTCCCACTATGGTTGTATTTCATACTAGCTAACTGACTCATAAGGGTCACAACCTCAACATTATAAGATACAAAGTATCTAGTTTCTACAGCAGCAATAAAAATTTGGCTGTAACATCAGTGGGCAAACTACTCCTAAGGGATTTAGGAATAGTTTCTCTCATAACCATAAGACTGATACAGTTCGATCTCTCCCACTTGGCATGTAATTTTTTTTCTTCGATATTATTATCACAGGTGAGTTTAGTAGGCTCATCATCATAAAAAACATATTCTATCTCACTCAGTCCCAAAACAAACTGAATGTCCTATTTTCACCTCTTAAAGTTTGTGCTAGTTAAAAGTTCAATAGTTGCAGTACTATTATTGAAACTAAAGGAGACTGATTACACAAAACAAGAGCATGTATTAGAATTGAGCTATATACAAAAATAAATTTATAATTTACTCAATCTAGAAAATTCTGGCATCACTACATATTTCCCTTTGGACAGAACATGTACATGCAATAGAATTTCTAGTTATGAAGCTCACAATCAAGTCCATACCAGTTTCGAGAAATCTATCCCTTTTAGGCAGAAAGACTCTCTAGACTAATGCAACTCAAGCACAAATAACTTCATTTCAACAAACCCTTTCAAAATAAATGCATCTAATAACCCTATTTGGGCAAACTATTATACACATTAATATGAAATTTTCATTCAAACAAACACTCCCAAAATTAATGCTTCTAATAACCCCCTTTGGGCAGGTCATTATATACATTAATTTGGAATTTTCTTTTCATAACAACAAACTCTCCCAAAATCAATACATTTAATAACCCATTTGGGCAGATTATTATATACATTGATTTGGAATTTTCTTTTCTTAACAAGCACTCCCAAAATAAATGCATCTAATAACCCTATTTGGGCAGGTTATTAGACACATTAATTTGAAATTATCTCATCGTAAAAATTAAAAATAATTCTACGAATTTCAATAAATGTCTGACTTTGGCAGTAACACCCATATCAACCCATAAAATTATTTTTAATTAGAGATTTATTATAGCCCAATTAAAATATATACCAAAACACAAATATATATTTCAAAAATACACAAAGTACCAAAAATAATATACCTTAATTTTAAGCACAATTATTTTCTCATATATGTGCAAAATAAACAAATAAATAAATATTTATTATTTATTTATTTAATTTTATTACAAAATTAATATCACTAAATAATAAAATGACAATTAACTTATATATATTTAAACCATATAAATATATATAAATATATATTAATAATTATTAAAATAAAAATAAAGAATATCATTATGCACATGAATATAAGTTATTAATATAAATATTAGTCCGCAGAAGATATTGATAAGAATTCTGCTTAGTTCGGTTGGCTAAGTTACATGCCATTGGAGGGACGCGGTCGTGGGTTCGAGACCCACGACGCGCATATCTCTTCTTCCCTTTTTTTTTTTTTTATGTCTTTTTCCCCTTTTCTCCTCTTCCTTTTCCCCTTCCTTTCCACCACCGCTACTGCCACCATCGACCCACCATGCCAAAACCTACCCGTCGGCCTCAATTCTCTTATTGAAGACCTAATCACCAAATCAGCAAAAGCTTAGCATCAATGGTCCAACAAACCGACCGAAAGATAAACTAAAACCAAAGACTACCGCCCCCCAATTTCAAACGGGAACCACATGACTCAAGCCAACCCCAACATAAGTAATTTTCAATTTAAAAAGGAACCCACTCGCCTGTCCTTCGCTTGAGGTGGAGCACGGGGAACTCAACAACAGGATTGAACCGATTCCAGCGTACCTGTGCAAATCGGTCAAAATACCAGCCCTAAACCTAGATGAGAATTTAATTCCCTTGAATTTCCCTTTTCCATTGCCCCTCACACTCAAATTAAACTCACTTGAATTCTCATCGCTGCCAATGATGGGCGAGGCACCCTCAAAATCACTCCTGATGTCATATGAATTCGTGATGGACAACATATTAGGGTCCAACGTAATAATCGACACATTAGAAATACACAAAATATGTTTGTACCTGTGGCGCCACGAGTGCTTGACAACGAGGTAGCGCGCGAGGTATTCAAGCTCTTTGTGAAGGGCAAAACTGGAAGAAGAAGAAGAATAAGGAGAGGAAAGAGGAGGAATCCATTGTCTTGAGAGAGAGAGAGAGAGAGACGAAGGGAGAGGGGATAGGTCGGCGGATGATGTTTGTGTATGTGTTTCCTATTTGCATTTAGTTTTGTCGATTTTGTGAATGGAATTGCAGACAAAAAAAAATTTCGAAAAGGGAAAATTTTTTGGCAAAAACGAGTTTCGAACCCGCGATTTCTATACGCCCTAGCCGCCCATTAACCAACTGAACTACGAGAACAGTTCAGAGAAGAAGCGGCGCAATAAATATATCAAATTGTTATAGCCGCGGTAGAATGACCTCATACTAGCCAATTTTTTTTTTAACAACACAAAATATTTAGGGTTCTAAATCATATACAATTTCATGCTCTGATACCACATGTAAGAATTTATTCAGGATGTAGTACATGTTTTAGAACACCATTCATGATTAAGCGGAAGCAAAATTACATACCTGTTTGTGCAGTAGATCTGAAAGCAGAAACAAGTTGCATACCTCTTTACGTGTTGGATCCCAAATTGTTCCGCGCCATTATTCTGAACGCTGAAAATAGAACACTCGGATAACAGGTCAGAAGAGTTGAAAAGGGAGCTAAGTCTTCCTCTCCTTGACCTTCTTACAAGACGGCTACGATGAGTGTAGCAACTAGGGTTGTCAATCATCATAAAGGCAGGAGAGAGAACCTAACCTATTTATAATAATTTTAACAGGCCCACTCATCACAGGTCCATGTTAAAATAGGCCTACACTGACCGTCTTTCATATTGGCCCACAAAAGTGTCACAAGCCCATAACTCAATTGATCACATTTTAATTGGGCTTACCCCAAATCAATAAACTATATTATTCAGTTCGTTTTATAAATAATTAAAATAGACTCATAATTAATATTAGCCCACATAAAAATTCTAATACTCTTGGCCTAAAAAAAAACAAAGAAAAAATGTTGCTAAGGGCGGAGAACAGATGACCTATAAAAAACCAAGAAAAAATGTTGCAAAATTGAAAAGAATCGAATGCGAAACTTGGACCTGTTGTCTTAAAGACACTGGCAAAAACAACCAAGCTAAATTAATTTAATTAATAGCTGCGGCACTTAAAAATAAATAACGGTAAAAGTGTAACAGTGCCAAAAAAATCTCATCAATTAAATTAAGCATGACACTCTTTTGGAACAGACCCAAATAGAAAGTATGACAAACATAGTAGGATGGAGGGAGTATTTCTTACAACATACAATGGCTCATATATATATATATATATATATATATATATATATATATATATATATATATATATTTGCTTATTAGAAATGCCAATACATTAGTCTATTTCATAATTCATAAGATTTTTGCCTATGTCCTGAAAAATAGTAATTATAATAAAGGTTTGTTCCATTACAAGTTGAGCTAAAAAAATGAATACATTGTCATCAAAATGACGAACTCAAGAAGTCAATCCACACAAGTCAAATTAATATCACAAATTTGCATTTAATGCAATTCAAAACAAAAAAAAAATATTAAAAATAATCAAAATTTTCATTGATATTTATATTAAACCAAAATTTTCATTAACATTTTAGCATGACAATAGTAAACGAAATAAAGAAAATTTATTTAAGATGATTTTTTATTTATACTTTAAATTTTAGAATTGGTGTCAACATAATGACAGAAGGCTTTTGATCCTTCTTTTTCTTGATACACTAAAAAGCATCTGTCAACAAATCATACATCATTAGCAAAGGAAATTTCTCTAAAATCATGTCCCTAGCATATTATATTTTAGAGTCAATGATATGCCTTGTGAGATACACCTTAACTTCATTCGCTAGTTTTTCATAGTTTTTCTTAAACTTGAAATACATGATCTTCAAGCTTTGTGGTGATGGAGGGATGATCCAATTGCCACTTTTTAAAAAAAAATAAATAAAATTGTTGGCCCTTGTGCTCCAAAAAGGAGAGATTAAATTGGTGGGTAATTTGAAATTTTTTGAGGGAGTTAAGGAAATTAAAGATTAGAAAGGGGCAGGAGGATAATTAACACAAGCAATTTTATAGTGGTTCGAATGTAAACAAACCTTACATCCACTCTCCGGTTCACAAATTAGGTATTTTACTCCCTCACTATAATGTTTTACAAGCTTATATCAAACTTAGTGTTTAGATCACACCAAACCACAATTACACTTTGGTTTTATGGGTTCACACACAACTTTACACAAGAGTTTTTCTCACTTAGACGTACTCTAAAACCCAAATGTGAAGTGTTTAAGGCTCACACCTAGCCTTCAATAACCCAAGTACACAAAATTAAAGAGTTCAAACTTTGAAAATTAAAAGTGCAAGAGTTTGGGTATAATAAATGACTATTCTCTTCCATTCAAGATCATTTGGTGGAGTATTTATAAGTTTCAACCACCAAAGAGCATTTATTATAAGCAAATCTCCAAAGTATGGTGGCAAATCTTACATTTAATGTTTGTCAGAGACAAGTCATGGTCAAGATAAGAATTCAAGGTTACGATTGACATTTTGCTCTGAATTTTGTCATTTCTTATTTGCAATCTTTAAATGTGTTTAAGGACTAGTGACACTTGGTGCTTAAGCATTGGTCTTTCAAAAACTAGTCATTAGAACCCTCTTATGAATTCCAAATGTCACAGTAGCTATTTTATGTTACGGTAGCGATATGGAATAACGCTAGAATAAAGGAACTCTACTCCCATAGTAAAATCAAACTGCCCATTTTGTGTTCAAGGTTGAAGGTGAGTCACCGTCACTACCTAATATTACAGTGGTAATTTTCAAACTACAAAACAGTTTCTAGGACATGTGGCTCAACTCAATTGATTTCCTGAATGGTTATTGGAGCATTTTTCAATTTTTGAAAGTAGCAATCGCAATTCTCATCGTGGCTACCACTTTGAAATGGATTAGAACTTTTGGATCACTTATTTTTAGGTCATAGTAGTTGCGATCTAGTTTTGAGACTTGGATAATTTTGCTTCTATTCAACTTCCAATGTAATTGTAACTTAATTTGTTACAAGATCAACAATTAAAATAGTCATTAAAACCTTTCAATCTACATTGTCAAGATCAAAAGAGAGTTTTGACATAGGTTTGACCAATTTTGTCTAACATAAATCTTAGTTGGTTTAAGGTCAACCATATGTTATCGATTGGAACGTTATAAGAATTTTTATTTTAAAATCAATACATTTTGCTTAGATTTTATATAGAAAAGTGATTTTGAGATCTTTAGTTTCTAGCAATAAGCATTTTCCTTAATCATTCAATAGTGAACTTCTCAAGAATCATGTCTATCATACATGTAATAGTAAAGCTAACATAAATTAAATTCTTTCATTTTTTTGAGTTGAATTGTAATTTGAAGAATCAAAATTAAGGAGAGTTATAGTTTATTTTGGTGCCAAAACTTTACAATTTTTATTGTATCCAATCCCTTATTAAGTCATTGATATGTACATATAGCACTATAAGTAGGATTATGTGAAATCAGTAATGAAATTATATTGACTATAACAAACTAGAGATTATATTTTTTTTTTATTTTAGTGATTTTTAAAGAATTGGGTTGATTAGGACATAGTGAGTAAGGATCTGAAAGAATTATAGCAAATTGCTAAAAAATTCTAATAATTATAAAAAAAAAATTAAAGATTGCATTATTATTTGATTTAGTGATTTTAAAAAATTGAGTTGATTATAACATGGTGAGTAGTAGTTGAAGACTATTATGTGAAATCGAAAAAAAAAATTTCTATTAATTATAAAAATAAAAGATTATATTATTTTGTTATTTTAGTAATTTAAAAGAATTGAGTCAATTAGATAATAGTGAATAGCAATTGGAAAGAATTATACGAAATATGAGGAAAATTTTATTAATTATATTATTTTTATTTTAGTGATTTTAAAAAATTGAGTCGATTAGAGCATGGTAAGTAGCAATATAAAAGGATTATGTGCAATCGATAAAGAAATTTCATTGATTATGTTAAATCATATATTATATTATTGTTTATTTTAATGATTATTAAGGAATTGAGTGAATAGGACATTGTAAGTAGCAATCAGAAAGAATTATAAAAAATTGCTAAGAAAATTTTATTAATTAAAAAAATAAGAGATTATATTATTTTTTTTATTTTAGTGATTTTAAAAAATTGAGTCAATTTGGACATGGTGAGTAGCAATTGGAAAGGAATATATTAAATAATTTTATTAATTATACAAAATTATAAGATTATATCATTTTATTTATCTTAGTGATTTTTAAAGAATTAAATCAATTATAGCATGATGAGTAGCAATTAAAAAGAATTATGAAGAAAATTCTATTAATAGTAAAAAAAATGGAAATTGTACTATTTTAGTAATTTTAAAAAAAATGAGACGATTAAGGGATGGTGAGTCACAAGAAAAAGAATTATGCGAAATTACAAAGGAAATACTATTAATCATAAAAAAAAATTGAGGATTATATTTTTTTATTTTAGTGGTTTTAAAGAATTAAGTTGAATAGGGTATGTTCTATTAATTATAAAAAAAATAGGAGATTATATTATTTATTATTTTAGTGATTTTAAAAAATTGAGTTGATTAAAGTATGGTGAGTAGCAATCATAAAAAATTATGTGAAATTGTAAAAAAATTCTATTAACCATAAAAAAATTAGATAGTATATTATTTTTTTTTAGTTATTTTAAAAGAATATAGTCTATCAGGCATAGTGAGTAGTAATCAGAAATGATTATGCAAAATGATGAAGAAAATTCTATTAATTATAAAAAGAATTGGAGATTATATTATTTTAATAATTTTTAAAGAATATAATCAATTAAGACATACGTAGCAATTGAAAAGGATTGAGTGAAATTGGATAGGAAATTTTATTAGTTATAAAAATAGAAGATTTTATCATTTTATTATTTTTGTGATTTTTAAAGAATTAAGATGATTAATGCATGATGAGTAACTATAAAAAAAGATTATGTGAGATCAGAAAGAAAATTTTATTAATTATGAAAGTGGAGTGTTTATTATTTTAGTGATTTTAAAGAACAAAGTTGATTAGGATATGGTGAGTAGCGACTACAAAAATTTTGAAAAATCAATAAGAAAAATTTATTATTTATAAAAATTAGAGATTATATTATTTTTGTTTTAGTGATTTTAAAAAATTGAATTAATTAGGAAATGGTGAACAAGAATAAAAAAAAGACTATGAAAAATCGCCAAGAAAATTCTATTAAGTATAAAAAATTAAAAATTGTATTATTTTTTATTTTACTAATTTAAAGAATTGATTTGATTAGAGTATGGTGAGTATCAATTGGAATGAATTATGTAAAACCGTGAAAATTTCTATTAATTATAAAAAAAATTGAAGATTATATTATTTTGTTATTTTAGTGATTTTTAAGGAATTGGATCAATTGGTCATGGTGAGTAGCTATCAAAAAGGAACACACAAAAACACAAAACATTTTATTAATTATAAAAATAAATATTATATTATTATATTATATTATTTTACTGATTTAAAGAATTAAGTCGAGTAGGACCTGATGATTAGCGATCAAAAAGAATTATGAAAAATCGCTAGGAAAATTCTATGAATTCTAAAAAATCAGGGATTATACTATTTTTTGCTTTAGTGATTCTAAAAAAAATTGAGTCAATTAGAAAATATGGAGCAGGAATTGAAAAATATTATGTAAAATTGTAAAAAAAATTCTATTAATTATAAAAAAATTAGTGATTATATTATTTTTTATCTTAATAATTTTGAAAGAAGTTAGTAATTAGGATATGGTACATAGCAATCGGAGATGAGTTAGTTAAGGCTCGAAGTAAGCATATAACTATGGGGCCCATAAATTAGCTATATTAAAACCCTACGGGAGAAGGTGACTGATAAGTGCACTTATATTTCCAAAGTTGCATGCATGTAGAAGAATAAATGGGGAATAAATGAATAATTATAAATTGCTATTTCTAAACTTGATGCCAACATCAATCATCATCGCTAAATTCAACTGTTTTCCACTTCTCTCTTATCTTCTCCTAACTATACCAAAAGAATATATATATATATATTTTCGACATCTTAGAAATCATAATCTAAACGGACTCAAACTCTTCATCTTTCATATCCTTAGAACAATAAACTCTTCATCTTTCATATCCTTAGAACAATATTTAATACATTTGATGCCATTGTCATAAATGCTTCCTTGAGTTTCAACACCCTTGTATGATTTTACTATTAAGGTATTTGTGTTTTGTTATTGTTTTTTTCCAATCAATCTCCAATCAAATTTTTTCATACTTGATCTTTTATCTTTAGTTCATCCCTTCAAAGTATATGTACCTTGTCATGAAGGACAATAAATTAAAAGTCGATTTCAATTTGATGATAGAGATTCATAGGCAGTTAGAATTCAAAAGAGACTTGGACATTTCTATATGGTTGGGCTTAAGGTAAAGTCTGCCTTTTACAAAGTACAGGAGGACTATGAGTTTATCATTAAATATATTTCTCATAAATTTTTAAGAGTTAGAATTTTGAAGGAGAATGGGATGAAAATTTTGTATCCATTACACAGTCATACTCAAAGAAAAGAATTTGTGAATAAGCTACATGTAGGCTAAATTGTAGGAGTCTTACAGTTGTCTACAATTCTAATGAGTTCAAAAACCATTTGGTAATCTTTTTATAACTTTTTCAATGTTATAATAAAGTTGTGTATGTAAACAATTGTAATTTATTTTAATAAGTTTTGCCAACAACATCGGATCTTGAATACATTGGAGAAGAGAACAAGAAAATGAGAATCAAATTGAGTCAATATTCTCCGGCTTATGAAGTGTACTACGCCTATTTTGAGATTTTTTTTCTCATGCTAAAAAGAGTAAGAACAAAAGTGTCATCTGTCAATTACAAGATGGATGACTGTCATTAAGGAATTTGGTATACAACAAGGTGACAAATGCTTTTTTACATATTCAATAATGAATGATATCTTCTGGCACTTAAGCACAATGGTGACCGAACCATAAAAAATTTCTATATTAATTCGTAAAATTTGAACAATTATTTTTTATTTTGTTTGATTTTACTTTTGTCAATTTCTTTTAAGTTTGTTCTTTGAAATGGTTAATTTCTATTTTGGTTAAGTTCTTCTTGATTATGATATTTTAACTGATTAATTTTTGAACAGGCTAATATTTGGTAAGTTTTATTATTTTAATTGATTAATTTCCATTTTGCTTAATTTCTTTTTAGTTATATGGTTAATTTATATTTTGCATCTGGTAATGACTCAACTACTAATAAAAACTCACTGCAAGCAAGGAAAAAACTTGTATGAAATTTCGTGTAACATTGCAAGCTCCATCTTCTTCTTCTTCCTCTGATGCAAGGTGTGCTACAAGGCTTTCCTTCAACAATAAAAGTCTTGGAATGAAAGTTTTTCTGATAAAATTATTACTATTTTAGCTTAGAACTTTCTAAGAAACTTAAATTGTATTTCCTTTTATTGTTTTTTAATCATATTATTAAAAAGAAAATTGTATTGACTTCATTTTGATAAGGTGCCTTTTGATGTCAGAAATATATTGCTAATTGAAATTATTTTTTTTTTTAATAAATGTAATGTTTTTTGAAATTAGTTTAAACGCTTATTTTTGAGTTTGAAAATATTCGTTAGATTAAAATGAATATAATTTTTTGATTATCGATTCCCTTCAGTCAAATTAGGATAAAAGTATTTAAAATAATTGGATTTATAGTTTGAATTAATTTTAAAAAGCATTTGATAACCAATGATATGAACAGTACACATAAATCCTAAAAAATAAAATACCCTAACGTACTAAAAATGTCAATATATTAAAGGTTTCAAAAAAGGAAAGTTAAGCTTCAAATTTAAGGTTTTAGAAAATATTTCAAGAAAGGGGGAAAAAATAGGCCTATCATCTACTCTAACCAATCCAAGATGGCTCATGCAATTCTAAGATTTCTACATGAAGCCTATTATTAATATGAAAGAGACAAATTTTATGGACTCTAAAAAAATAGTAAGTACAGTTGCTTACGTTATAGAAATAATATATCTTCCTCCAACATATTTGCTTTTCAATAACACCAAATGTCTATTTCCTTAATTGTTGGTTTCACATTCCAAACCAAAACGTTGTCTGCCTTTTTCATTCGTTGAACGCGACGTTCCAAACCAACCATTACTGGTCCTTTTCATCACTGGAACAAGGCTTTCTAAACCCTAAACTTCTCTTCCTCTGTTTGTCTTTGTTATTTAATTGAGTTGCATCAAACAGTAGCTGACAGTTTCAACTGTGTTGTGATAACAAAGAATCTCTACTTTCATAATTTGGCAAGTTTTCTTTTATCCATTTGTTTGGTTGCTCTAATTTCTGTTGTATTTCTTGTTTTTTAATAAAGAAGATTATTGGTGTTGCTTGGATGCAATCTATGCCATAAAAAAACTAATGATATATTCTAATCTTCGAATAACATTGTTTATTTTACTTTCAACATAAATTGTTACCTTTTTTCCATCAAATTTATATGGATTTGACAATCCTTTAGAGGATTGTGATTTGCATTGAATGTTCTTGGCTTAGTTTTGATTTGGTTTGCTTTGGTGTTGGATAATATTTAGACATTTGCTCTTTGAATTATATTGTTTTGCTAAGTTTTGGGATTCCACGCCTTAGTTTTTAGTTTTTTTTTTTTGCTGAATATTGACTTTTTTCCATGCCTTGGTTTTTAATTTTTTGCTGAATATATAGTAGATGTTTGGCTTTTTTTTTAATGGAATTCCATGCCTCTGTTTTGAGTCTTTTTTACTAAATGAAAAAGGAGATGCTTGATACTTTCAGGATACATAGGATAGAAAAGACATTTCCCTATATCACACATGTTGATTATATTGGCTCATTTTGATATCCCATATCGGAGAAATAATAAAGGGAATGAAAGTTTTTTTTGTTGTAAATAGAGCCTTAATTCCTTTAGTTTTATAATCCCAAAATTGTCTACTCATCTATTAGCCAATTTTCAATATTTCTTCCTCTTTTGTAATATTTCACTTTGTAATCCTTTTCTTAGTGAAATATAATTTTGGTAGTGTTCGAGGACGTAAACATAATTGGCTGAACCTCGTTAAATTTTGGTGTTCTTATTTTTGTCTTTATTTTTCAATAGCTATTTTGTAGGGTATAGTTGTAGTAATATATTGTGCTGTTAAATTACTATTAGTGTGATTTTGTCTAAGGAGATTGAGTTTTAAGTGGAACCACTTGTGACCCCTCCAATCTTTCATGGGAATCAACTATAGTGTGGTTTTTCAGTACAATTTTTCACTCTCTATTCGCCTATAAATAGATTAGGTGAATTTGGTGGGTGGTATATTACCCTTATTCCATAATAATTGGTATTAGAGCCAAATGTTACTCTTAGTATACTCTGTGGTTGCAGTTTAATATGATCGTCCACATCAGAAAAGATTTCCTTGGACTAGTTGTATTCCGCTTTGAAGGTAATTGAAGAATTTTGTAATCGAAATGAAGAGCTCTTCAAAATTATCCACACCTGCCACGTCGACAGTTTTATCACAGCCCATAGGGGCAATAACTGCTTTGACAAATTTAAAATTGGTGGTGGAAATCTTTAATGGCACATACCATTTCGGTATATGGCAAAGTGAGGTTCTAGACACTCTTTTTCAACAAAGTTTAGATATTATCATTGTAGATGAGAAACAAGATGATGTTGAGGAGAAAGATTAGAAGATGATCAATCGATTGATATGTGGTACAATTCGATCATATCTTTCTAGAGAGTAGAGGTATGCATTTTTCATAGAAACCTTTGCAAGTAATTTATGGAAGGCACTAGAAGAAAATTTTCTGAAGAAAAGTAGTCACAATAAGCTTCACATGAAGAAGAGGTTGTTTCGCTTCACTTATGCACAGAGTACCACAATGAATGATCACGTTACCAGTTTTAATCAGTTGATTACTGATCTGGTGAATGTAGATGAGACATTTAAAGATGAAGATCTAGCTCTAATGTTGTTGAGATAACTTCCCGAGGAGTTTTAGTTTCTTGAAACTACTATGCTTCATGGGAAGGCTGATGTATCTCTTAAAGAAGTATGTGTTGCCTTATATAATTATGAACTAAAGAAGAAGGATAAGAAGGTCAGTTCCAGGAAAGATGCAGAAGCTTTGGTAATTAGAGGCCATTAGAATCAAAGTATGAGAAAGAAAGGGAGATCCAAGTCAAGGCCCAAGTTGCACAAAGATGAGTGTGCCTTTTGTCGAGAAAAAGGGCATTCGAAGAAGGATTGTCCAAAACTGAGAAACAAGGGCAAACTCGATAAAGGAAAAGCTATAGCAGAATCAAGTGTTGCTGAGATTGATGATGCAGTGTCAGATTACTCACTTGCTACATCATCAAATGATTCTTATGATTTATGGCTCCTAGATTTAACATGTAGCTATCATATGTGTCCTAATAAGGAATGGTTCTTTGATTTTAAAGAACTTAAAAATGGTGAAGTTGTCTACACAACAAATAACATCTCTTTGACAACATATGAGATTGGTTCGATTCGCTTGAGAAATGCGGATGAATCAATAATCACCTTAATAGATGTTCAATATGTGCTAGAATCAAGCAAAAATCTCATCTCTGTCAAAATCCTATACTCAAAAGGGTTCGAAGTGAAAGTGAAATATGGAGTGATAAAGATTATCTCTAGTGCACGTGTGATATTGAAGGGAATTCGAAAGAACAATAATCTATACCACTATATGGGTAGTACAGTTACAAGGACAACAGTAGCAACTTCTATAGATGATTGAGAGTCAGAAGTAACCAAGCTATGACATATGCGTTTGGGGCATGCTTGAGAAAAATCCTTAAATTTGCTTACTAAACAAGGATTATTGGAAGGAGTGCAAACTTGTAAATTGGACTTTTGTGAGCATTGCATCAAAGGGAAGCAGACATGGGTCAAATTTGGGACAACAATCCATAATATTGAAGGTATCTTGGATTATGTTCACTCTGATGTTTGGGGTCCCTCCAAAACTAGTTCTTTGGGAAGGAAACACTATTATGTGACCTTTGTTGATGATTTTTCTCGGAGAGTATGGGTGTACACAATGAAGATAAAGGATGAAGTGTTAGGAGTTTTCCCAAAATGGAAAAAGATGGTAGAAACTCATACATGTAAAAGGATCAAACGTCT